>JALMQS010000153.1:22462527-22678324 GCA_024734495.1 Forficula auricularia | reverse complement strand
AATTTCTTGTTTTTTTTTACAGGGTTTATATTTTAAGCATTTTTTGTAGGGAATTTGCTCAATTTTCTTTATCACAATATGTTTAACTCTGAATTACTTAAAAAATACTAAATAAAAATACTATTTTTTTCATTACGATTACAGTAATTATATCGATTTATTGTGCATTAGATAATTATACTAGTAACGAAGTGTCTATAATATAATCACACCAAATTTATTTTCTTTAAATTTTGATTATACTTAATAAGTTTTTATTAATATTTTGATATTAAAAAACAAAACAAAAACATAATAATAATAACCCATTTTAATTTTTCTAGTGCTTTATTCGAACCAAATTCGAAGAATAATGGTGCCCTCAATGGAGAATTGCATCGTTTAAATTTTAACGATTTGGAAACGTTAAGTATCGCTTCTAGTGATGATAGCGGCTCTCCCTATTCTCCTGACGGTTCGCAGGATGGTCCTGAGAGTCCTACATTTAAAACAGCAAACCGAAAAAAACATCGCAAACCTGTATTCCCATCATCCCATCTAGCGCGACTTGCACCAGGAACATATACCTCTCTACTTGGTAAATTTAGATGACATTTTATTTATTTATTTTTATCTATATCTACATGTATATATATAATTTATATCGCTCTAACTAATCTTATGTTTGTATCTTTATTCATAAAGGGGTTCGAAAAATTAACATTATTAAATCTTCACTCTGAAAAGTTGAATTAAACCATGAGATCTAAGATCAAATTGAAAGTTTTTATGCCGAGGGTAGATTAATTTTTATATATTGAAGGAGACAATAAAAGACTGTGTCTTCGTTAAATTTTATTATAACGAGACCATAGTTTCGAGGGTTACCCATTCATACATTCCAGAATCAATTGTAAATAGACTGATGAAGAGGGCAAAGCCCTCGAAACTATAGTCTCGTTATAAATAAAATTTATAATTTCAGTAGAAGACACAATCTTTTATTGTCTCCTTCAAGATCTAAGATCCACAATTTTGAAAAATTAATTTTAGATAAAATTTTCTGATTACACTGCTCGACAAAAATTTCTTCGTAAACCTAACATTTTCCGACATATAAGCTGATTATCATGCGATTTCCCAATTTTTTATAATACATCAAAGTTTTGAGATATTATCGGTCAAAATGACGAAAAAAGGCCATTTTGATCAATTTTGGAGTCCCATTAAATATTAAACAGCAATATCTGAAATCAAAAATATTTTGTTGGCGTAATAGAAAGCAGCTTCCTCTTTGATTTTCAAATTACCACTTGTTTTTAGCTCAATTAAAATCTGAGTTATAAACTAAAAAACGCTAAGACCTTATGTTTTTATCTATGTTTTTTATCCTTTATAATCACGTAGTTTTAGTTTTTTTATATATAACTCATTGTAATTGAGCTTAAAACAAGTGGTAATTTGAAAATCAAAGAAAGCTGTTTTCTATTGCGTCAACAAAATATTTGATTTCAAATATTGCTGTTTAATATCTAATGGGTATTTTCGTATTTTGGCCGATAATATCTCAAAACTCTGACGTGTTGTAAAAAGTCGGGAAATTGCATGATAATCAGCGTATAAAACTCTACTGGAATCCATTGTTAGGGTTTCGGGGAGAAATTCTTGTTTAGTAGTGTTATTAATATTTGCTATTATTCTTTTTGACCAACATAAGAAAAGCTCTGGTCATTTAACTTTGAAACTATTGTAAAACAAAATAATTTATTTACAGGTTCATTTGAAGAATCTGTTTTGAATGGCCGTTTGGAACCAGTTAGTACAGTCCAAGGATTTACAGCTGAATTAGGTGCAAGTGGTTCTTTTTGTCCAGAACATATCGTCCTTCCTGTGACAGTGTTTTTCTACACTTTTGGAGATAATGATAAAGTATCCAGTCCATATTTGGTAAGATATAATTTATTAGTTTCATTTACAATATAATAAACTGTCCAGATATTACACTTCTCGATTAATTTCTTATAAATTAAAACAATCTCCCTTTTTAAGAGGAAATCAATGATGGTCTCCTCTGCTTGATGCAAATAAGTATATCCCTATATAATTTTATTTGTAAGAAACTATAGTTCGAAGGCATAGCTTTCATCTTCAATTCTTTTTATATTTTATTTGTTTTTTCTCCTAGACATTAATTTAAAATTTGATTGTGAATTGGTTCATTCATCTTTCAAAGAATACGATTAAGTCTTAAAAATTATAATCTCTTACAAATAAAATATGTATGTAGATGCACTTTAATGGCTCAAGTGCCTGAAGCACTGCACCGAGCGATGCTCGGTAACTTTTTGCCTCTAAATAGCTTATAAGTTTCAAATTTCAAGGCTCTGAAGACGAGTTATAAACGATTAAAATGTTTATTTTGCGACATGACTAATTTACACCCCCTTTCTTTATTTCAATCGGAGTAAAATTTATACACGGCTAATAACTCATGAGACTTGATAAATTCACCAATTTTTAGCGAAATCGTTAGTGCCGTTTTATATATATATATGTAGGAATAGTGTTCTTGTCTGTCTTCCTGGCTCTCTTAGACGACATTTTCAAAGCTGGATGAAGATTTTTCGAGTCCCGAAACACACACACAAACACAGACACTGAATGCACAGGATGGAGTCACAGGAAGTAATGCCCGGCCCAGCGCGTCCCTGTCATAGATAAAAGATACTCCTGTGTCATCGTTGCATGGCCAGCCACCCTCGTCCTGTGGACTATTCCAGAACCATTTTCAGAGCTTCTGATTGTGCCCGCGCGTGTTTCGATCCACGAACACCAGCTTGATTGATAACCAAGCTAGCAGCTTCTTCCACCTTTAGTCGACGTAGTATCCAACTTCCGTATGTACAAGAATTGCTCGTTTAATATAATAATAAAGATATATATATATATATAGAAATTTCCTTAGGCATCGCTCGGTGCGGTGCTCCAGGCACTTAAGCCATTAAAGTGCATCTACATACAAGTATATTTTAGTTTACAAGCCGCTTTCTATATATATAAATATAGAAAACGGCATTAACCTACATATGTATATATATAGAAATTTCCTTAGGGAAAAATTCGTAAGATTAATTAAGCCCACGGGGTAGCTGGAGATCCTCAATATTTAAAGAAAAATATAATGAAGTTTTTTATTTTTTATTTTTAATCAAATTAGAATTAGAAACAGTTTCGGCTCGCTCGACAAGCCAATGTTGAAATAGAGACTGATGATGGCTTGCTAAGCGAGCCGAAACTGTTTCTAATTCTAGTTTGAAATAAAAAGAAAAAACATCATTATATTTTTCTTTAAATATTGAGGATCTCCAGCTATCTCATGGGCTCAATTAACCTCACGAATTTTCGCTAAGGAAATTTCTATATATAAAATATACTTGTATAATATATTCATCATTTATAATATAGATCAAAAAACATTTTTAATATTTTTTAGATATTAAGCAGAAGGCTCACTCTTTATTTCGTTTCTTATAAAGGAAACATTTCTGCTACTGCTAGTTGATGGTGCAGGGGAAAAGTGCCCTTATCTTCACCGACAAGTTTTTTCAGGAAGGGCAAAAATGTCAAATATAATATAAATAAACATATAATATAAATAATTATTCAAAAATTCATAACTCAGTCAATTTTTGGAATTATTGGGCGAGACATAAAGCGTTTTGTTCAGTTGATTAGCTAGATTTTGATCAGCGTGAAGATAAGGGTCCTTTTTCCTTGCACCATCACAAATCATTTTTTAATTGAATTAAAATTAAGTTTATTGATGAATGATTTGAACTTGATTTTTTTGTTACAGGGTCATATTAATTTGGGCAAGAAAGGCTATCAGGTGCCTCGATGTGGAACCGTTCAAGTGACTCTTTTCAATCCTCTAGGCACAGTAATTAAAATGTTTGTGGTTCAATATGATTTGTCCGATATGCCAAACAACTCCCAGACATTTATTCGGCAACGCACTCTTTATTTGCCACATGACGCAGTCGATTCGCGAGATGTTCCACCCGCTGATAGCCAAAAATGGTTACGTTATTTAATCCACCTCAAGTAAATATTTCTATTCATTATATTCATTAAATTATAAATTTTTTGTAAATAATTTTACTACCTCAATGTTTTTCATTTTATTCAGAATTTATAGTTTTCGTTATCCTTGGGCCATACCTTTCCAACAATTCTACCAGCCTTTCTCTAAAAGAAAATACTTCTAATTTATTAGATAAGAAAAAATGCCCCTAACAAGGGTCGAATTTCAATTGTAAACATAAGGCATTATGCCTTATGTGATGGAAATTCGTCCCTTCTTAGGGACCACATTTTTTTCTCTGCTTAGCCCACTTTAAATAAAACATTTTAACATATAGTTTGGACCTTAGGTTACCTGAGAGATATTTGAACACAGGTTCAAATATATAAATTATAATTTAAAAAATTTTATATCTCAAGATGTATCTTTTATAAAGAGAAACTAAAGAGGTTGTCCTTCGCTTGATGCAAATAAACATACACACATATATATCAAACATATATATATGTATCTGTATATATGTGTGTATGTTTATTTGCATACAGACAACCTCTGTTTCTCTTTATGAATCAACAACTCTGCTACTCTCGGCAAAATAAAAACTTTTCAATTGTGTCTTTTTTTTTAATAGAAACCGTTGAAAATGGTATCTATTAGATAAAGATACAAAAACACATTTTTCTAAAAATGTAGATTCCCAACTAGATGCTCAAAAATGTATCAAGATCATGTAAAAAAATAAAAACCAACATTTTTTTTTATTTGTTTAGTAGACATGTTTCGGACATTATGTTGTTCGTCCATCCTCAGAAATTTAAAATCTTTTTATCTCTCACTAACATGTCATCAATTACATTTTTAAAAATTAAAATTATTAAGGTAGTTGTTTGGCGACAATACTAGCAAAAAGTTAATGCTAGAGTTCCTATATAGAACAGACAATAAGGATTCATAATTCATAAACCCAAAACTTGTTGCTCTTTATGTACCACGACTAACCAATCCCGTCCTCGTTTGACAAATTTGGCAACTCTGTCCGAGCTTGTATATATTTTATCATAGAAATGTCAGATAAAGTACATTATAAAGGAAAATTTATAAAACAAAAAGTTCTTAATAAGCGATTGAAAGCTGTTGCGACAATGCCTGAAGCGAAAAAACGTCAAAAAAAGAACTAAAGTTAACCCACTTTTTAGGTTAAATAAATGCGTTGTTGCCAGCTTGTTTTTAGTGTAAATTTTTCATTATTTATTCATTATTATCTCAGAAACTGGCTTGTAACTTTGAATTAAAATTGTTTTAAAATATGTATTGGTTATTGTTTAATGTTGGTTTAGTTTTTTATAACAATGGTAAGAAGAGTTTCTTAATTATAATTAAATATGTATGTAAACTTTCTGATATCTCGTATAGTGCAATGTATAAGTCTGAAAAACTCTATCTTTGGAATTTAATATCTCCGAAACTATATTTTTCATAAATTTCATTTTGCCACCAATCGATGCAGAATTATTTAAATAATAATCTCTCTAAATTTCAAAAAAATCCTAAGAAAACCCATATGGTGAAACAACTACCTTAAAGAAGAAAATTCCAATATTAAACATTTGATTATCTAACAACTGTAGAAGCAGAAAAATCGTCTTAAATTATTTTTTACAATCAAGAATAAAAATAGAATATTAATTATATTTTTTTCCTTTTCTAGATTCTCAAGTTCAAAATCGGGTCGTATATCCTTACACACGGATATTCGGATGCTTATTCTGCGAAAATCAGACCATGACACAGCAACTGCTCACGACGGGGAATATCCAGCATGGGAATTACGATCTTTCAATCACGGTCCAACAAATCCTAAATTTTCCCGTCGTCTAGAACGATAAATTATTTCTTCCTTCCCACTTATCTTCTCTTTCCCCGATACTAGTTGCCTTTGTTCATTCCATCCCACAAAAACAAATAAAAAAAAAAAAATATTAATTCTTAGAGCTGATCCAAATGTGTTTCATAGATATTTTTTTACTTTTTTTGGTTCCTATATAATTAAAAAATATAGACACGAAACTCTCAAAAAAAAAAATAAATAAATAAAGTAAAAAAAAAAACTATCTCTTTTGAGATAAAACTGAGAATCTTTTCTCAAAGAAACGAAAAAAAAAATAATAATAATAAATGGAAAAACCAAACAAAAAAATAATCGAGAGAAACAAATTGTTTTTCGTAAAAAATGATAATCAAAAAACAATCGGATCGTACTTTTAAGAATACTAATTCAAGTAAAAAAAAATAAATAATAAAGATTAGCAAAATTATCAGTAGTAATCGAGATCTTCTCATTCTAACTCTTTAAAAATAAAATCTCTAGGAATATGTACTTAAATTGCAAGCAATCAGAATGCTGAATGTAAAATGCGTGTTTTAAATAAGGGCTTTAGAAGTGTCAAGTTTTTAAAGACTAGAATTTTGGCTTGGGTGTTATTTAGAGTTAATGTCTGTCACACTTGATTGCCTATAATATACACCGTCTGTATTTGCTGTAGGTATTGATTGAAATAGATTGATTCAGAACTATACAAAAAATAAAAACTAATACGTGGATTTATTATATACATATATCGTATAATAAATCATTTAAATGTATATTTTGAGAAATGGAATTAGAACTAAGAGAGATTTCTTGAAAATTTCCGATTTTTATTATGAATTTTTTTTTCATTGATTTTTTTACCAAAGCGTTTGTTATTCGTATTTATCTAGATATAAAAATATTATATACATAGGTATATATACTTATATATATATTAAAAAAAAATTGATTAATTTTATATAATTTAATAATTATAATTATTTGTGTATTTGAATTAAAATAGAAAAAATAAAGATAAAATAGAAGTAGCGGATCAAGATAAACATTTTATATAAGCTTATATAAAACATAAAACATTAGTCTAGTTATATATACATATTGTGTTTATAATAAATAGACTGTAATTTTTTTGAATATTTTAAAAAGTTTTGGTAAATAGTTTTATTTATTTATTTTTCTAGTTCATGCAAATTTTCCTTTCGATTAATAAAAAGTATTAATATTTGAGATAAGATATTAAAAAAAATAAAACAGGATTATTTAATTTAGATTATTTATTAACCAGATGTAAATATTTGTTGAAAATAAAATATATATGGATATCATCCAATGATAAAAGAAAAAAATTAAATGACCTTTTTATTTAAAAATTAAATAAATCATTGATGATTTTATAATATCATTGAACGATATAATTTCTAAAGTTAAAAAAAAATAACTATAATAGCATTCCATATATAAAACAGATCTGAGGGAAATAGGATTGTTTTCTCCACCATATTATCTCTCTCACGTATCTCGTAAAGACACAAGAATATTATTATTTGTATTATTATATTTTTTGATAGAGAATTCTTTTCTGGCTTGAAAGAGTCTAGTGTGGTGGGGAATATTCCTTCTGTCCTGGCTGCAAGGTAGTTCCTTCCTTCTGTCATGGCTGCAAGGTAGTTCCTTTTCCTTCTGTCATGGCTGCAAGGTAGTTCCTTCCTTCTGTCATGGCTGCAAGGTAGTTCCTTCTGCCATGACTGCATGGTAGTTCCTTCCTTTTGTCATGGCTGCAAGGTAGTTCCATGTGCCTTTACTTTTTATTATGGAATGTTCTTTAGTTGTTTTATCAAAAAATAATTAACCGCTGATCATTGTGCAAACAATTTTAAAAACTTAAACTTTTCGTTTTTTTCATTAAAAAATAAATTAAAATTACCCGAAATTTCAATAAAAACTATTTTTTAAATAAATTTAAAAACTATTTCTTTTTTTTTTTTAATTTCGTTAATTGGAAGTATTGCTATACCTACTAAAAAATTCCAATAGATTTGGAAACGATATTTAGGTATCTGAATCATAATTCTATGATTTGTTCCAATAAATTGATTTTTATTTGGCTACATTATCATTTTTTTATCTTGATCAATCTATTTGTAAATTTTATCTTTTTTTTTCTTTAATTTAAATTTTGAGTTTTTTGTGATTGGTAATCTGTGTTTTAATTTAACATTTAAGAACAATGAAATTGAAAAATATTTAGCCACAATTTTGTATTTTTTTGAATCAAAATAGTTAATAAAGAATGTTGGCGTATTTTAAGAAGATAACTAACTACTAGACTATCCAATCGTAAATTCAACTCGAATGATTCCCTCTACCCTTTGAATTCCTCATCCTTTTTTTGTGTCCAAAAATATATCAGTCTTTCATAACGATCCGATTTTTGAATTTGTTATATTTAATTATTATATAATATTAAAAAAAAAATTAATAATTATTATATATTATTTTTTATTTTAAAAATATATTGGGAGATGAAAAATCCCCAGTACTAAGCTGTGTCACATTATATTGTAAATAATAAATAAATAAATTATATTATATATAGAGAGAGTAATACTAAAAATAAAAACAAAATATATATCCATTTAAAATAAAGATTAAAAATAAAATAAAAATAAAAATAAAAAAACAAGTTAAGCCATATATGTTTAATGATAATAGAGAGTAATATGATTGATCTTAAATATATGTTTATAATATATATATATATTAAAACTTAAAGTGAAATAAACACTTTTATCTGATAAAGTCTTTTAATATTTCCCAATTTTCCAGAACAAGAAATTTCAACTTTTACACTGAAAAATATTTTTAAAATAAGAAGATCTTTACTTCTCACTGTCCACTTACACCACAGATTAAGAGTTCAAAATTTGGTTCAGATAGATCCAAAGGCTTAGAATTTGCATTTTTGATTCTCCTCTTTATTTTGGGTGATTGGTTTTTGTATCAAATTGTATTGTCTCGGGGACTAAATATGTATGCAAAATTTCAATTCGGTAGGATAATAAAAAGTGAGTTAAAATTCGGAAATTTGGAACCAGAAAAACATCCTACGAACTTTGCAGGCTGTAATTACAAAAGTATTAATAAATAATAGCTATAATAATTAACCGCTATAATCCAGGTAGGACAAGAGATTCTACGAATATCCACCAAGTATATTAAAAGTGTGGGCGACTATGGGTCAGATCGTTGGTTCGAGACCGAGTCTCGGCAGATAGATATTTGCAGTCGCCTCCTCTTGGAAAGTAATGGCAACCTACCAAGAGTATAATTGCCATGTGACCTCTCCAAATTAGCCGTTCGGAACCGGCGTTAAAAAGTAGGTCCCGTATATCTGTGTAAAACAACTAAACACACTCAGCACAGGTATATGTGGAGAGGCGACGACACCCGTTTCGGGTATGGCACTTGAAGAAGAAGAAGATATTAAAAGTACACATATATTCCAATTATCCTCAGGAGATTCTTGGAATATGTGCACCATAAAAATTCTTGGGCGAATCTTCCGGGAATAATCTAAGAATGTTCAACAAAGAATATGCTAGTAAATTGAATTAAATGTCCTACACGAATATTTTAGTTCTAAGAAAATTCCCAGAATATCTACGAAGATTGAAAGTTTATTCACAGGATATTCCAATGTCCAGAAAAGATATTATCAGTATACTTATAGAATATTCTTGTGCTACCTGGGAAGGGCTAGTCTAAAATAAGGACATAAACAACAAAAATTGATTCCCATTAAAATTAGAAAATAACAAAAATATATTATATAACTTTTTCGCTGATTTTCTTCTCTGTAAAAAAAAAACAAGCCTGTGAAATATGTGTGTTTGGAAGATTGCTTCGAATATCTTGGTCGCTTCTAACTGAAAATGAGAACAGTACTTACTTGGGCTGATAAAGAAAAGAAATATAGAATATTTGCAGGTAAAAGAAGATCAGTTGATGGAAGAATATTTCATCGTTTGTTCTCAGTGTCTCTTCATCGAAGAAGAATTTAAAAATGGCAAACTTCACTTTCTTGTTATAAAATTCTTCCAGAACTTAAGTGACTTAATTTTTAAATTGTAAGGTTTTTTAGTCACAAACTAATAAAAGGAAATAATTTTATTAATAAAATAAATAATAATATTGTCTTTTATTAGTTTGTGACTAAAAAACCTTACAATTTAAAAATAAACTTCACTTTCGTCTGGGGATTGCCATTGATATGTTTACTAAGAAAGAATACTTATAAAAATGACAAATATGCAGTGAAGTTATACGCTGTTATACTCCCAGTCAACTTCTTATACTGTATAAGGCTCAAATTCGTCTCTGTCTCGAATATGGCTCTCATCTGTGAAGGGGTGCCTCCAAGCATTCTCTTGCTACACTGGATGCGATTCAGAAGCGAGCAATTAAACTAATAGGAGACCCGGCTCTAACCAACTCACTCGACTCCCTGGCTCACCGAAGAACCGTTTCTGCCCTTTCCCTGTACTACAGATACTATCACGGTGTCTGTTCAGTCGAGCTGAAATCAATTATCCCCCCTAATGCCCTCTTTACGAGAAACACGCGGTTTTCAAACGCTCAGCACCCCTTCGCTGTCAAATTGGATAAAAGTCGAACAAGCGCTTTCGCCAACTCTTTTATCCCTATGACCTCCAGAGACTGGAACTCGCTCCCTGCCACCATCTTTCCCGAGACTTATAACCTTCAGCTATTTAAGACCTGTATCCACAGATACCTTCGACCCCGCCCAGCCCATAAAATTCTTTCTTCTTCTTTTCACGATGGAGGGGCCAACCCAGGCCTTTAGGGGTTGCACCTTTTTGGTGTAACTCCTCTTCATTTTCATTAAAAAAAAAAAAAAAAGTAAAATTTACTGCTTCTTCTTTTAAGTGCCATATCAGGTCTCACTGACGTTTTGGCTCCTATCCACATATACCTGTGCTGAGTGTGTTTAGTTGTTTTTAGACAGATATACGGGACCTACTTTTTAGTGCCGGTTCCGAACGGCTAGTTTGGAGAGGTTACTAGGCAATTATACTCTTGGTAGGTTGCCATTGCTTTCCAAGAGGAGGCGACTGAAAATATCTGATCTGCCGAGACCCAGTCTCGTACCAGCGTACTTCGAGTCAGCGACCCGACACTCTAGCCACTGACCCACAATCACTAGATCTATTATTTATTATTGATAATTCTTTATTTCTTATTTATTTTTATTCATTATTATTAATAGCTTGAGACTTCTATTTTTTTGCCGTCTTTTGGCTTTTCGCCGGTCACTTGGGTTCGAGAGTTCACTTCCGCCCCTCCACGCCCTCCACACCCCTCCATGGCTTAGACAGCTAACAAGAAACGAAGCTCTCAAAATATTATTTATTTATATTATATAGAGATATACAAAGGTTTTTCTATTTAGGTACATAATGATACTCACCTCCCCCCCCCCCCCTTCACCCTCTTAACTTTGGGTCGATATGCACCAAAATCTAATCAGCTCTTAATCTCAATAGACCAAAACTACGTGTGAAATTTGGTTTCGATATTTACACTAGTATTTGAGCTAGCTCGTCGACAAAATTTGGCAAAGCACAGACTAACAGACAAGCAGACAGACTAACTAACAGACAACCAGACTAACTAACAGACATTTTGACAAAACAATTATTATCTTGAAAAATATAATTTTTTCGATGTTCGCTTATTAGAGCTTTTTTGTAGACCGAAATGCCATGGTTTCGCTCAATTTTTTTAATCAAAATAGTTTTAGCCGTTTTTGAAATATTTCGAAAAAAAGAAGGAAAAAACCACTTTTTTCATGCACGATTACAATACTTGACCATACCCTGTATGGTAAAGTAAAACACAGTAAAACACACACCCAGATATCACTGTCTGCTACTTACGGAGGCTAGTAAAAAAAAATATTAAAACTTCCAACCTATAATTCGAACGTATTTACAACTTTCCAAGACATTCCAATCCCACTATTAGGTATTAAATTCGACCATGAATTAAATTCATTTTATTTTCATTTTCGATTCCTATATTATAATAAACTGATTCAATTATTTTTTATTATCTATTCAATCAAAATGATTCACTATTATTAAAACTGTTTTCGACTTCTAGAAAAATTAATTCTCTTCGAGAAGAAATATTTTTAGAAATCAGCGCACGTGATGTGAAGAGGTGATCTCTCTACTGACCAAAATAAACTTTAACTAAAATGCAAGTCAAGTTGTGGAGTTGCAGTCAAATCCTAGCCCGAGTGAAGAGAGCTCTTCCATTCTAACTAATATCAACGATGGAAAATAGAAAAGTGCCAGATTTAGTAAGTATTTGATCACAATTAATATAATCTATTTACGTTTTTATTATCAATGGATTAAAAAATATAATCAAATTATAAGTACTTACATGATTACTAATATTATTTTTCTTTTATTAGTTGATAATTTTATATTGTCGTCGCCTTAGAGAGTAAACCTGTTAACTCACAACAAAGAAATTTTACAGGGCAGAGAAAAAACACAAAATTTAATATTGTTGTTATGGAAAAAATTATTTTTCACATTTTTTTTCTACAACTTACGATCGTAATTTAAGTAGCAGTTTTACTTGGACGATTCTGCATCTCTTTTTCTTTCGAACGGTATTAATATGTCATATATGAAAGAAATGGATTTAGCAGGTTTACACTCTAAGCCGGCGTTGTATTTATTTTTATTTTTTTAAGGTTCCGTTTGCAAATAAAAACAGGACCCTATTAATGTCGCTGCATTATTTATCTGTATGTAGGCCAAAGTATTGTAGCTCGTAAACTAAATAGTACAAAAACTTGAAATATTTATTTTCCAGTAAATCGTTTTAAAGTTTTAATCTTAATCGAATGATTATTTTGAGAAGGATTGAATATTCTGTGTTGTCAAAAATAATATTTTTTTTAATCATAGAATGTGAGGTATACCTGTAAATAAATATCACTTTAATTAGGTTTAATTTTTTTTAATTTATTTCGATTTAAAAAAACGGCGTGAGACCAGGACGGCGGAACCGTGGGGTCAGGGGGGTCAGCTGACCAAAAACAACTTTGTTTCTTTCAGTTTTCAATAAAACCACAGCTACAAACTGCTTAAAAATGGGTTAAATTGTACCAATTAGCTTCAAAATCTTATCCCCCGGTAGGCCGGTACCTCGACATTTCAGCCCAGACAAAAATATCCCCGACAAAATATCCTTCAGACAAAATATCCTTCAGACAAAATATCCTCCGACATAATATCTTCTGACAAAATATTCCCCAGTATGAGGGAGAATACAAAAGAGATTAAGTGAGAAGCTTATAATCATAGTTTTGAATAATATAAACAGACTTTCATATTTTGGCGGCTAATTAGCGTTTGGAAGTTCTGCTGTCTGTCGTGTTTGATTAGGAAAAAAAACACACCCCGCCCGACGATTGGCTGGTTCGGTTTTCAATGTGTTTGATTAGAAAAAATAAATGGGAGCCCGAAACACACCCCGCCCGGGCTAAACTTTTGGAGGTTCGGTTAATATTATATTCAGTTCGGCTCGGTTGCTAACGCCAGCCCGAAAAGGAGCTATACGAACCCAACCGAGCCGAACTGAATATATATGGTATTAACCGAACCGGAGTCGATTTGCATTACTCATAAGATTCACGAAGGGAAGGGTTATTTTGTTATGAGATATTTTGTCTGAAGGATATTTTGTAGGGGGATATTTTGTCGGGGGATGTTTTGTCGGGGATATTTTGTCGGGGGCTGAAATGTCGCGGAATCCGGTAGGCCTACATCACTCAAGTTTTGACCCCCCTGGCCTAAGATCATTTCGCGGTCCAAAGTGGCAATTTGTGATTTATTTTACATACAGGCCTTTATAAACGGCTTAACATAACATTATGAAAAAAAATATTTGGATTAACCATCAATTGAATTAAAAAACTGCTGAAAAAAAAGCTTTTGTTTTATTTAACAACAACTTTACCAAATTTTTGTTGTTTAATATCCAAATGGTTATAAATACACACAAACAAGTACAATAAACAAACATATTATTTTTTGTTTTTTTGTAAAAGTTGGCAACATAATTATTTTTGAATGGTTGCTATTTTTTAAAGATTCTTATGAAAAATAATATCTATAATCTTGTGTAGGTACCTACCTATATCACTCAAAGTTTTAAATCCTCATTTGTCAAATAAACACATAGTCATAGCAGATAGTTAAAAGGAAAATTATTAAGTGATTTGAATTTTAAATTTCTTCAATACTCGAATGTGTAGGGTCACAGTCATTAAGTGTCTGAATAAAAACAAAACTATAGTTAAAAAAATATTAATATACCGCTTTTAATTAACCCGAAAAATTGCCGAGCAAAGCTTAATTTATTTAATAATAATTGGAATTTTTCAAATTCACTCAGTCTCTTTATGTTATAAAGAAAAATCAACTCTAATTAGCTTAAAATTATTTTATTTAATTCCCAAGGCAGAGGCCGACGCCGACGTCACCTGTTGTTGTTGTGGAACAGCGAATCCAGCAAAAAGATGTGCGCCGTGTAAACAGAATGGAATTGAAATCGGATATTGCAATGAAGAATGTCAAACTAATCATTGGAATGAACATAAGCCAAAGTGCAAACCTTGGATCGAGATGCGAAATGACCAGATTGGAAGGTAACAAAAATTAATAAATAATTATTTAAGTTGTTTATAGGGAAATAAGGACTATATCTTTTATGGAGATAATTTATATTTTATTGCCAACGTGTCGTCAACTTTGTTGCCTTCTTTAGGGCTCAAATAGTTAATTAATAAAGTAAAGGGTGTGTAGTTTCACAGTGAATGAAATAAAACTCAAAGATTTATACAAACTCAATATATTTCGGATTATTAGTCCGAAATATATTGAGTTTGTATAAACCTTCTTTGAGTTTTATTTCATTCACTGTGAAACTACACACCCTTTACTTTATTAATTAATATCATGTTTCACCTAAAACCTACACCACTTTCTCTAAGTAAAACTCAAATAGTTAACTTCCCTGCATATTTGTCATTTTTATAATTATTCTTTCTTAGTAAACATATCAAGGCAAGTCATCAACATCATTCATTAAAAATGACAAATATGCATAAGACAAATGTACTGTTTTCACGTTAGGCTATATAAATAAATTTCTTGTTCAAACATTACATATAGGTAGACAAAATTCTAAATAATAGTGATATCAAATTATTCAGCGATCTTTAAGATTTTATAATTAACTTAATTCTTTTTTCTTCTTACATTCAAAATACATTACATATCAACTAATGTAGGTATAAATACAATATATATATTTATAAAATACAAACACATTTATTTGGAACTACAGTAGTACGAGACAGATTGACAGACAACTAAATTTCACCAAAAGTGTTTCATATTTTAAACTATAGTGGTTCAGAATTCATTGAGTAATAGAGATTATATAACTTATTTTCATTAACAAAAATTTACACCGTCTTAAAGTCGATTATTTATTTCTACTCTTCACACGATTTTTATTTTTATTATTTATATAGATATGGAGTTGCGGCTAGAGATCTTGAAGCCGGAGAATTTATCCTTTCTGAAAAGCCGGTAGCTTGGGGACCGAAATTGGATTCATATCCAATGTGTCTGGGCTGCTATACACCTGTTGATTGTTCTGTCTTGTGTGGAAATTGTGGCTGGCCTGTATGCGGTCCTGATTGTCAAAATTTACCAGGTACGCTCTAAGTATTTCCTCATTAAATTTAAATCTAATTCATTGATGCTTTATGAAAATTTCAATCTAAGGCCTATTACGCACTGTCGACTGAGTCGCCGGCGACTGTGACTTTCTATAGTTTAAATAGGTGTTTACGCACTAGGTTGCCGGTCGCGTTGTGCGTAAACATCTATTTGAACTACAGAAAGTCACAGTCGCCGGCGTCCAGTCAACAGTGGGTAATGGGCCTTAAAGTTCTTCCAGAGTCGGTGCCAGAATTTTCTTAGGCCTATTTATTATGCATTGTGTCTGTGGGAAGGGGGGGGGGGGGGGGTGAAATTACAAATCATCTCCAAATTTTAAGTTTTAAATTCATTTTCCTAATGTTGTTTAGGAAATAGAGAAATAAATGGCAAAATTTTTTGAATTGTATAATTTTTTTTTAAACCATTACTCGATTTGTTTGCTAAAAAGGATAAAATAATTTATTTTTTTAATTCCTATCAACATCTTAGGTCTGCTTGGGCTCTTTTTTTCCCATTTGAAATAATCAGAAGAAATTATCAAATGAACAAAGAAAGCTTCTCTACTCTTTCTCGGAAGTTCTTCTGTTCATATAGATATCTCCTTTTCTCTTTCTAGCTGTAATCATCACCTATTTTCAATTTTATGCTCCCTGCTTGCCCAACCAAGTTGTGCAGTCTATTTCATTAATTAACCTAGAGCTTTTGTCACTTTCTTCCTGGGCCATGAATAATTTAATCTCTGTTAATCCTGTAAAATCGCAGGCTATTATCTTTTTCAAAGAATGCTTGCCTACTACCTTACTACCTCCTATTCTCTACAATAACGATATTATTCCACTCACTTGGTCAGTTAAGAATCTTGGTTAAACTATTTCGTGCAATTTATCTTGGAAAATTCAAACAAATAATATATGCCGTAGTGTTTATAAGGCCCTTCACTCACTGAAGCAACTCTCATATCTCACGCCATATAGTCTTCGCCTCAATTTATCTCTTCTCTCAGGTCTGGTTTCTCAAACTTTCTGGTTGAGATACGTGTTGTTTTTACTACTTCTGGGGGGTATATTGGTCCTCTTTATATACGTTACAAGTTTAGCAAGAAATGAATTATTCTCTTCTAGAATCACCCTTCTAGTTACTTCATCCTTGGTTTTTGGTCTTGTTTTCGGGAGAGTAGCTTGACCTATCCACCACTAATTAAAAAGATCCTTTTCCTGACAACCTTTTTCCCCTTTCGAGTTTTTCGGGCTTCTCAAATTTTACCCCTGCCACGTTTCTTGCTTCATTTTACAATTTTCCAACTTTGGGAGTAACTTTGGGGTTAGCTTGATACCTTCTACTAGCTCACTTAATTGTAGCTAAATTAGTAAATGCAAAAGCGACTCTCATATCTCACGCCATATAATCTTCTCCTCAATTTAAGTAAGTCTTTATTAGCACCGCTTTTCCAGTACTGCGACATAATCTTTTCGAATTCCCTCTATAGTAAATCGGACAAAAGACTAGAAATAGCTTTGAATTCATGCACCCTCTATGTCTTAAATCAAAAGCCACGTAGCCATCTTTCGGACCAGGATAAAAACAACTCATTCTAAACATACATCTATCTAAATTTTACGCTTGGCGGTGTTGTGTGATTATTTATAAGCTATTAAATTCTGATAAATTCATTTCCCCACCTTACTTAGAAAATATATTTGTCGTTGGTCGCACCACCAAAAAGGCAACGCTAGTGAAGGAGCACTATAAAACTAACCACTTCTTTCATCCTGCGGGTACAAGACTTTAGAATGAACTTCCATCCAAATTTTATGCAAACCCGACTCTTGGTGCTCTCGGGTCTTCGTTCTTTATGGATCCCAATAACTGATACTCTTTACTCTTATTTCCTTTATGTCTTCTAATCTTACTCTACTTTTGTTTTCTCTTCTTCCCCTTCAAAATTTGTGCATTGTTGAAATCTTTTGACAACTTTGTAAATTATTATTATCATTTCCGTCCATAATTTAATTTATAATTTGAAAGTTTATATTGGGAAAACAAGGACAAGTTTTTCATGTGTGACTTTTTTATTTATCCACAAAGTCACAAATAAAAAAATTGTCCTTATTTTCCCAATATAAACTTTCAAATTGTAAATTATTGTTGCTAAATTGTGTATAAACACTCGTTGGGACCTAAGGTGTTTGTATACTTTGCGAAATAAATAAAATAAATAAATAACTAAAAAAAACTGCTTTACCATACTAGGGTGTTAGTCTTGAACTCTTTCTTACTCTCTCGCTCTCTATCTCGTTCACTTACTTTTTAATTCGACTTGAACTCACCCTTCCATAAAGATTACACTTCAATAAAAAATTTTCCTTCTTTTTTCTGTATTATAAAATATTCTTATGCCCAGGGTCGGTCATAGTGTGAACGGAGCGCGGCCACTCCAGGCGCCAAGTCCCAAGGGCTGCCACAGTGGTAAAGAAAAATAAACGAAAATAAGCTGACATGTTGTGGTGTAGCCATCCACTTGTCTTTACCATACAACCTGGCCCCTAAAATTATTTATAATTATGTAGGGAGGGTTAGTTTTTGCATTTTTAGACTTTTGGGGTCCCACTGATGATGTATACAAAATTTGGTTGAGTTTACTCAAATGGCCTAGATTTTTAATTTTTAACCCTCTCCACCCCCCTTAATTTTGGGTCGATATGCACCAAAATCTAATCAGCTCTCGGCAAGGTTTGGGGTGGGCTCGGGTTCTGAGAGAGTTGAAGCTCATCACACTCTCGTGGAAGGGAGTGCGGTGGCATAAAGCTGATGCCTCCCTTGTCGCCCTGGGAATTTCCCAGAGAACTTTATCGCGATATGACCTTCATCCTCAAAACTTGCCTCGGGCCGGCACTGCTTATTTATACTGAGGGATATAATATTTTAAGTTTTTAAATAAAAATGTGTTCAAAAATCTAACTCGGTAACTTTTTTTATATAGATCACAAGGATAACGAATGTTCAGTCTTCAGCGCAGCTGGAACTTCTGCTCGTTTTCAAGTATCTGAAGAACCCTGGGCTCCAACTCCTCAACTTGAATGTATTGCTCCATTACGATTACTTTTGGCCAGTGAAAGAGATCCAGAACGTTGGAAAAAAGAAGTCGAGCCCATGGAATCCCATGACGAAAAACGTAAACAGTTGCCGCTTTGGAATGCCAATCAGGTATTTTTATTACCTATGTGCTGTGTCTGTAGAAAGCAATAAGATAGAAGTGAAAATTAGGTAGACAAGAGAATAATCACAATTATGAATTATCTTTAAGTTTTACTGGAAAACATAACTAAATGAAGGGTAACAAAACTGTAGTTTATTTGAGATAGTAAAGAGTCTATTTCTTGGGTTTCCTACTACTTAAAATTGGTCCATATAAGTCAGGGGTTCCCAAACTTTTCTGAGTTGCGGCGTCTTTTTCCAATTACAATTTTTTCATGGCGCCCTAAAAGTATGTCGTAAGATAAAAATAAATAATGAATACATTTTTAGCTTCTCACTTTGTTTTTTGTGTTAGTCCAAATGTCTTGCTTCAAATAATTGTGAAACTTCGCGGCTCATCTGCGAAGAGGCCGCGGCGCACAGTTTGTGAACTTCTGCTATAGGTGTTCATACAATGTCTGTCTGTCTGTTTGTCAGTATGGTGTAGCTCTTAAATTAAATAGAATAAAAACTTGAATTTAGAAGTATATGTATTTATTTTCCCTCAAATTAAAAATCATATTAACATTTTATTCGGATGATTATTTTGAGTAGGGTCTAATTTTTTGTGGGTTATAATATTTTTTTATCATAGGATGTAATATATTAGTGCAAACATTTCTTTAAGTGGAATTAGTTTTTCTTTTTTATATGTATATTTAATTCGATTTAATATGACTGCATGGGAGAGCTAAAAGTCACAATTTTTAGAATATTTTTGTACCTAACGAGATTTCCAAACCAGTGGACATAAAATAATGGAAAAATTCTTCATAAACGTCTATTCTTTCCTTATCGACGACAAATAAGAACGAATTTGATATCTCAAGAATTTTGCAAGATCTAAGGTACGGAACTCTCGGTATAGGTTTCCGACTCGCATTTGACCTGCTTATTTGATTTTTTCTCTCTTTTGTATATTGTATTTTTTTTTTTTGAGTTTTTTCATCATGTTTTTATTTTAAAATTAAATTAGAGAAAAAAGAAATAGTAACAGATTATATATAAATAAATATACCTATTATGTAAAACACTACAAGAATTCAAAACAATATTTTATAAAGGGTTGTATGAATTCAATCAAATCACATGGAAAAATAAAATAAAAATTATCTAGGTATACCTCACCAAACTTCTAAAATTATTACTTTACCATACAGGGTATGGTTAAGTATTGTAATCCTGCATGAAAAAAAGTGAGTTTTTTCATTCTTTTTCTTCGAAATATCTCAAAAACTACTTAAACTATTTTGATTAAAAAAAATTGAGCGAAACCATGGCATTTCGCTCTACAAAAAACCTCTAATAAGTGAACATCGAAAAAATTATATTTTTCAATATAATAGTTGTTTTGTCAAAATGTCTGTTAGTTAGTCTCGTTGTTATTCTGTCTGTTAGTTAGTCTGTGCGTTACCAAATTTCACACGTAGTTTTGGTCCATTGAGATTAAGAGCTGATTAGATTTTGGTGCATATCGACCCAAAATTAAGGGGGTGGAGGGGGATTAAAAATTAAAAATCTAGACCATTTGAGCAAACTCAACCAAATTTTGTATATATAATCAGTGGACCCACAGTCTAAAAATGCAAAAACTAACCGCCCAAAATGGGGGGGGGGGGGGTCAAAAAATGAAAATCTTGGCCAATTACCAAACTCAACCAAATTTTGTATACATAATCAGTGGGACACCAGAAGTATAAAAATGCAAAAACTAACCCTCCCTACATGATTATAAATAATTTTAGAGGCCAAGTTGTACGGTAAAGTCAAGTGGATGGCCACATCAGAACACATCAGCTTATTTTTATTCTGTTACTATTTCTTCTTTAAACACCAAACTATTTTTAAATATTTGGGTGTCATTTTCGTTATCAATTCTATATTCTACAAATTAAATTAATGTATTAAAATAAATCTTCCGTTTAAATATGAAAAAATTTTAAATTTTTATTATGGATTCTATTGAGGCTTATTTATTACATTTTAAAATCCCTCTGCTGTGCCTAATTTATTTTACAATTTATTTTATAAAAAAATCTAATAAAAATTTTAAATAAATTTCTTTCCCAAAAGGTAAATACAGTAGTATTTCTCCGAGAACGATGTAAAATGGACCGATTCTCCGAAGATTTCATTCATACTGTTTGTGGCAAGTTGGAAGTTAACAGCTTTGAAATCCGATTAATTAATGGTGCAGAATTAAGAGCATTATACCCCAAAACAGCTCTCTATTCACATGATTGTGTTTCTAATACAAGCCATGGAGTTTCAATTTTGTCAGATGATCCAGAAACAAAATTCTTGTAAGTTTTTAAAGTATTTATTTATTCTTTCAATGTTTTTATAAATGAAGGGCCTATGATTCTATAAATTGGAAAACTCTTTAGGGTAATTAGGTAAAATGGTGCCCAGGACAAGTGCCCTGCACACACAAAATATTAAGATGCTTAAATTAATCTAAAACTAGGAGGGGGATTTTCTTTTAACGAACTTATTTATGGGGTTGAAATTTATATATATTAAGCCTAGAAAATGATAAAAGGGGAAATTTAATAGATAAATAAGCCCTTATTTTAATAAATCATAAGTTTCCTGTATTTGATTCGATCGCGAATCGAATGCAGATGATTTTTGTCAAATATTAAGTGAAAATAATATCCGAATTTATATATTTCTAACTTGAAATAGTGAAGTTAATTTTCTCATTAATATATCAAAGAATAATTAACACATTAACGCGAATTGTTTTTGATCGCGCTTTTTTAAACAAGATATATATCTCGAGACTACTGCTGGTTGAAGCTATTGGAGTCTCCTGAGTCTTGTCTGGACCAAAAGAGAGAATGAAAAAGATATGATCCATTTGGCTATAATCCAGCATCATTACGCGATTGGCCCGCATGACACTTTATATCAAACACTGATATGGATCACCAAATGAATTTGAAATCTGAGATGTTATATATTCAATCTCCCAGTCCAGAGCGCCTGATCTGTTAACACGTGTGTTAGGTGTTTGCCATTAATTAATCATAAGTTTTCTGTATTTGATTCGATCGCGAAACGAATGCAGATGATTTTTGTCAAATATTAAGTGAAAATAATATCCGAATTTATATATTTCTAACTTGAAATAGTGATATAATAATAAAACTTGAAGCAAAGATGCGAGGTAGGTTTCACAAAAAGCCTACCTCGCATCTTGCTCAAGTTTTATTATTATATCAAAATGTTTCACCTAGAACCAACACCTAACTCTTTAAAAGTTATTGAAATAGTGAAGTTAATTTTCTCATATATATCTTGTTTAAAAAAAAAGCGCGATCAAAAACAATTCTCGTTAATGTGTTAATTATTCTTTGATATATTAATGAGAAAATTAAATTATTTTAATACATTATGGGAACCTTCCAATTTGGATCCCAGCCAAATGCTTCTAAATTATATCAGATACCCCACTAAATATCAACTTTTTTCATTTTATAGACTTGAAATTTATTCATTTCCATTTTTTGACCCCTCCTCCTATTTTGAAACACTGAATTAATCTGTAATTCAATTAAAGAAGAGCCTATTTGCCTACTAATTTTTCCTTTCATCGATTTCTGGGCTTGAAATTGAATAATTTTAATTTTTGGACCCCCTTCATTTTGTGTCTCATTGAAGTATTCATTCACTCTTTTAAATAAAGATCCTCATCCTTATTAAATTAGAATTTGATGCACAGGTAGCCAATAGGAAACGAATTTTTATTTCTTAGTACATTCAATCCTAATTTAAAAATACATCCACAACTTATTTTTGAATCCTTGTTTTATTTCATTTTTCTTCTATGATTAAAGTATAGAAATATTACATTACAAATGTAATGACGACCTAAAATAGCAATGTTTTTTTTTTTAATAAATAAATTCCTTACATGCTTTTTTGAAAACAATTTCTTTAGGTGTCGAAAATTCGTGTTCTTTGATGAATTTTTCTCATTAAAAACGTTAAATCCATCTGGTTTCAGACAAAACTTCTCTTAGATTAATTTAATAATCTAGATACATTATTTTTATTTATTTATATATATTTATCGAGATTATTAATTTATTTCAAGCAACTTGAAAATCTCTTTATCAATCGTTTACAAATTTTTATCTTCCATTAGTACATGTTTCGAGTATCATTTAATCATCTTTAGTGAATTGCAACACCCCACTTATTTTTAAATAATTTACTTTGATAAAACTTCCTATATACTCTATCCTTCTTCTTCATCAATAATTCATTGTATATTGATGAAGAAGAAAGACCAAGATAATAGGAAGTTTTAACAATGTAAATTATTTTAGAAATATGTAGGGTTTTGCAATTCCCTGAAGATGAGTAGGTATATGAGATACTCGAAACATGTATGGAAAATAAAAATTTGCAAAAGATCGATAAAGAAATTTTTAAAGAAATTAAACGATACTGAAAAAAGAATGAGAATATTAATTACTTACATAGTAGTAGAGTTTTGGAAGATTTAAAAAATAATAATAATAATGACCATATTGATAATTTCAAAATAATGAATGAATCAATTTTAAAAAAATCGATTTCAGGTTGACTTTAAGAACAACAATTCGTGTCCAAAAAGGCCATCAGCTTTACACTTCGTATACTTCTAGTTTAGCGCCGACCATTCAAAGAAGAGAGAATTTACTTGGCAAATATTTCGAATGCGCTTGTGCACGATGCTCGGATCCAACAGAGCTTGGAACTCATTTCAGTTCCCTCAAATGCTCGAAATGCGACCCAGGACTTGTCCTTTCCACCGATCCTCTGAGTGAGTTATTTTCGAAATTTCAAATTAATCAGGGGATTAGCTACCACCTAAGAATAAGCAAAGCTTACGAATCCTGTGGTTCTGAGGGGCACAACATTATTTGATTAAAATCACATTATTTTACTTTTACTTAAGGTAGTTCTTTCACAAATGCAAAAATTCAAGAAGTCTTTGAAACTTTGAATATATGGTAAGTCATTAAAAGTATAATACACACACTGTTAAAATTTGAAGACGATTTACCACACCAAACATGAAATAATTGCAATTAAAAATGAAATTTTTTACATATGGTAGATTGGGAAAGGGTGGGAAAATGATCATTATTTTATTTTTTTTCATTGAAGGACTTTCACCATCTTGATGTAAAACTAATATTTGTTAGAATAATATATTCGGAGTAACTTAAAAAAAAGTTGAAATTATTTACCTCTTAGTTTTTATAAAAAACAACAAAAACAAACATATTTGGGCGACTATTTTTAGTGGAAGGGATATAAGATCAATGACTTGGAAACGATCCGGCAAGTATGTGTGTATCCATATATAGATTTCGTAGTGTGAGTGGTACAGTCACGTTAAAAAAACATAACCTAAAATTGTAGTTCCGTTCATATTTATAGAGTGGTTACGAGGCTAAAACTTTTTGTGTGGATTGTCGCGAAAGAACCTTCTTAATGATTTGTTATCAAAAATGAAAAAAAAATATTTTTATTTATTTAAATTTTAATTAATGTAGGCGAGTTTATATTTTTTGCTTCTGGACCCGAAATTTCTAGCCACCTCACTGAATTAAAGGTAAAATTTCGAGGCCTTTTAACTTAAAGAATAAAATACTAAGATTTACTTTCCTTTCTCGTATATTAAAATTAAGTAAAATATAAATTAATTTTTTCTGACCTTAGAGATTTTATAATTTTAAAGGTATCCCCCCCCCCCCCCCCCCCACTCATTTTGGGCAACTATTAATTTCAGCATTCTCTTAAGAATTTTAAAAGCTACCACGTCAGGATTTTGTTATAGAAGGGCGGGAGGGTGAATATTTTTGAGAGCAAAGAATCTATATCTTAATATATATAATAGGTAAATATGCTAAATACGAAATTTCGTTTTGATACTCTTATTGGTTTTTATGATCTGGGGCGTGCACAAAATTTGCTCACTTAAACATTTTTAAAAAATAATTAATATCTCTTGAAAATAATTTTTTTCAATGTTTACTATTTAAAACTTTCCCAGAAATTGGAACGCTGTGGTTTTGCTGAATTTTTTTTATTAGAATCGTTTTAGCCGTTTTTGAGATATTTTGTGTATACCATATATATTGTCCTCTCTACATCCATACAATTTTTACGGTCCTTTCACAAATTCAAAAATAAAAAAATATTTTAATAATATTAAAAATTAGTGATTATAAATAAAAATAATTTATCGAGATTATTAAATTTATTTAAATTATTTGACAAATAACCATAAAAATCAAAAAGAACATAAATTACATCGTCACTTCAAGTTTTGGAAGTACATATTTAGAAAAAAATAAGTTGACGTGTTCTGATGTGGCCATCCACTTGACTTTACCATACAACCTGGCCTCTCACTTATATTTAATATTTAATAAAATTATTTATAATCATGTAGGAGGAGGGGGTTAGTTTTTGCATTTTTAGACTCGTGGGAGCCCACTGATTATGTATACAAAATTTGGTTGAGTTTGGTTCAAGAGACTATATTTCCATTTTTGACCCCCCCCCTCCATTTTGGGCGGTTAGTTTTTGCATTTTTAGATTACTGTGGGCCCAGTGATTATGTATACAAAATTTGGTTGAGTTTGGTAAATGGCCAAGATTTTCATTTGTTGACCTCCCCCCCCTCCGTTTTGGGCGGTTAGTTTTTGTATTTTTAGACTTCTGGGGTCCCACTGAATATGTATACAAAATTTGGTTGAGTTTGCTCAAATGGCCTAGATTTTTAATTTTTAACCCCCCTCCACCCCTTAATTTTGGGTCGATATGCATCAAAATCTAATCAGCTCTTAATCTCAATGGACCAAAACTACGTGTGAAATTTGGTTTTGATATTCACACTAGTTTTTGAGCTAGCTCGTCCACAAAAATTTAGTAACGCACAGACTAACCAGACAGACCAGACTAACAGACATTTTGACAAAACAATTATTATCTCGAAAAATATAATTTTTTCGATGTTCACTTATTAGAGCTTTTTTTGTAGAGCGAAATGCCATGGTTTCGCTCAATTTTTTTAATCAAAATAGTTTCAGCCGTTTTTGAGATATTTTGAAAAAAGAAGTAAAAAAACACTTTTTCATGCACGATTACAATACTTGACCATACCCTGTATGGTCAAGTAATAAATAAAAATATATTAAATTAACATCTAGTGATCTTTTTGTCTAATTCTTTTTCTATTTTGAATTTCAGATGCTAAAGCAATATGGAAATGCACTCATTGTGAATTCCAAACGAAAGGAGAGCAGGTGTTACGAGCTTTGGCTGTGATGGGCTCTGAAATCGCACAGGTTGAGGCTCTTGGACCTTGTCCTCAGGCTCTGGAAATGCTCGAGCAATTGGCCCGGAAATTTAGAAGCGTATTACATCCCAAGCACGCCATTCATACTCAATTAAGGCACTCTCTATGTCGATTGTAAGTATTGACATTGACATTAAGCTCAAATATTATAATTACTAAATGATGGAGTTTTAAGTGGGTATAAAGGACCATATAAATCAATTAGTATAAACTCAGCAGCCAGCACATTATCAATCTTGACGTTTCCCAAACTTTTTAGAGATAGGGCGACATGTGAACAATGAAAACCGAGGGTTGAACCGCGATCTAATATACTACCTACTTCCACTTGTACTTCCAAATATTTCCAAATAATTTCAAATATTTCCAAGTACTTCCAAATATTTCCAAGTACTTCCAAATATTTCCAAGTACTTCCAAATATTCCCAAGTGCTTCCAAATATTTCCAAGTACTTTCAAATATTTCCAAGTACTTCCAAAATACTTCCAAAGAAGTGTACACCTACTTCCAATAGCGGATCACCTCTCGATGAAAACTATGGGTGCGTCGGATATAACATATTATACGGAAATTATATTAATAATACGCTAAGTCCAGTCCAGCGGGCTCGATCTGTTAACACGTATGTTAGGTGTTTGCCATCAATTAATCATAAGTTTCCTGTATTTGATTCGATCGTGAATCGAAAGCAGGTGATTTTTATCAAATATTAAGTGAAAATAATATCCGAATTTATATATTTCTAACTTGAAATAATGAAGTTAAATGATTTTATAATTTTCTCATTAATATATCAAAGAATAATTAACACATTAACGAGAATTGTTTTTGATCGCGTTTTTTGAACAAGATATATATCGCGAGACTACAGCTGGTTGAGGCTATTGGAGTCTGCTGAATATTAAGACTGGACCAGGAGAGAATGAAAAAGATGTGGCCCATCTAGCTATGATCCAGCATCATTTCGCGATTATCCCGCATGACGATTTTTATATCAAACACTGATATCGATCACCGAGGGGTGAACCGCGGCCTAAAATCGTGTAGATCTACTTCCACTTCCACTTTCATTTCCAAGTAGTATTAAGGTTGTCATCGATGGAATATCATCTTCCCCCTTCCACACCAACGCTGGAGTTCCTCAGGGATCGGTTATCTCCTCTACGCTTTTTTTATCTATATCAACGACCTTCTAAACTTGCCCTCCAATCCGCTACATTGTTACGCAGATGACAGCACCCTACATAACGCCCCTGCATCGCATAAAAACCGTGCAGACATTGCCTCTTCAATTAATTTAGACTTATGCAAACTTAAAAACTGGGGATCCCAAAATTTAGTTAACTTCAATGCAGGGAAAACTCAGTGTTGCCTTATTTCTAGGCGCGTCGACAGAAACCTCCCAAACATATCATTCGACTCAAACTCACTAGAATTCAGGGATAAAATTTCAATGCTAGGCGTAACTCTAGGGTCTGACCTTTCATGGAATGACCATATCTCAACCACTACTAAAGCTGCAGCGCGCAAGCTTGGTCTCCTATTTAGGTCTAGACGCTGTTATACTCCCAGTCAACTTCTTATACTGTTAATAGAGTAAAGTGTGCGTTTCACAGTGAATGAAATAAAACTCAAAGAGGTTTATACAAACTCAATATATTCGGATTATTAGTCCATCATCAGGAGTTCAGGTTACAAGACTAATATTAATTGAACGAGTGGTCGCCATTCTTGACATTCAAATCATGGTTACCAATATAACAAAATATAACATCAAATCTTACACAAGAAAAACACCAATGAAAATTTAAAATTTAAAAAAATTTTTTAAAAAATTGTTTTACAAAGATTTTTTTTTGTAATCTTTTGTAAAACAATTTTTTAAAAAATTTTTTTTAAATTTTAAATTTTCATTGGTGTTTTTCTTGTGTAAGATTTGAATGTTATATTTTTGTTATATTGGTAACCATGATTTGAATGTCAAGAATGGCGACCACTCGTTCAATTAATATTAGTTTTTAACCTGTAAACTCCTGATGATGGACTAATAATCCGAAATATATGAGTTTGTATAAACCTCTTTGAGTTTTATTTCAT
Organism: Forficula auricularia; assembly: GCA_024734495.1. Lineage (NCBI taxonomy): Eukaryota > Metazoa > Arthropoda > Insecta > Dermaptera > Forficulidae > Forficula > Forficula auricularia. Next base: position 22,649,856 of record JALMQS010000153.1, on the reverse strand, counting down.
TCACTGTGAAACTACACACCCTTTACTCTATTAACTAACATCATGTTTCACCTAAAACCTACACCACTTTCCATAAGTAAAAAAAATTCTTATACTGTATAAGGCTCAAATTCGCCCCTGTCTCGAATATGGCTCTCATCAGTGGAGGGGTGCCTCCAAGCATTCTCTTGCTACACTGGATGCAATTCAGAAGTGAGCAATTAAACTAATAGGAGACCCGGCTCTAACCAACTCACTCGACTCCTTAGCTCACCGAAGAACCGTTTCTGCCCTTTCCCTGTACTACAGATACTATCACGGTGTCTGTTCAGTCGAGCTGAAATCAATTATCCCCCTAATGCTCTCTTTACGAGAAACACGCGGTTTTCTGACGCTCAGCACCCCTTCGCTGTCAAATTGGATAAAAGTCGAACAAGCGCTTTCGCCAACTCTTTTATCCCTATGACCTCCAGAGACTGGAACTCGCTCCCTGCCACCATCTTTCCCGCGACTTATAACCCTCAGCTATTTAAGACCCGTATCCACAGATACCTTCGACCCCCGCCCAACCCATAAAATTCTTTCTTCTTTTTTTCACGATGGAGGGGCCAACCCAGGCCTTTAGGGGTTGCACCTTTTTGGTGTACTCCTTCTCTCATCATTATCATAAAAAAAATGACAATAGATTATCTAATGAATTCCAAAGTAATTCCAAATAATTCCAAAGACGGTGTACACCTAATTCCAATCTCGGTTCACCCCTTGTGGATCACCAAATGGATTTGTAATCTGAGATGTTATATATTCAATCGCCCAGTCCAGCGCGCTCGATATATATCTTGATCAAAAACAATTCTCGTTAATGTGTTAATTATTCTTTGATATATTAATGAGAAAATGATAAAATTAGTATAATTGTAATATCACTTGTTAGTTTTCTTTTACTGGTGATAAAGTCAAATTTATGTTGATTCATTAAAAAATAATAAAACAAATTCCATTTCCGTTATTATAAATATTTTACTAAACTATTATTACTACTTTTACTAGGGATTTCCAAATAATATTCATATTTTTGGAACTTTCCCTTGTTTCATAAATATAATTTCATAAATATAATAAATAAATAAATCTTTATTTCTCGACCTGCTTAGATGCACAAGTCCTCGGTGGCTAGGTCCTCCAAACATCAATACAATCTAGCTACAATACATTAACAAACATCAATACAAATTAACTACAACAATTTAACAAATAATAAACAAGTACAAAAAAAAAATAAAAAAAAAATAGAAATGTATGCTCATCAACAAATAACATGACCATAGATTTCCATCAAAAGATAAAAAGTAATTTAAAAATTCACCGCAAAAACCCGATACCAGGAGCAAGTGACGCATTAGCCTCCCGGCATTTGCAATAAGTTGTTAAGGAAACCTGGTCAAAACCTTAACAAGGATGGTATGACCTCTCTCTATCTCAGCTAATCTCTCTTTGTGAGAACTAAATAAAATTGTGTACAACTCTAGGACTTTAGGACTTGACAAAATTTATAATTGATTTAATCATAGGAGACAGAGGACTATTATCCCAATTAGTAATAAATAGACTGTTCCACAAATCAATGCCAGATCCTACAGATTTTGTGCTGAGAATGAACATTGTCCGAAATGTCCAATTAATCAATTAATAAATAAAATTAAAGGACAAAAATATAGATCACTTTAATTTTTCCATTTTCTCGACTTTTAGAAATCTCTATAAAAAATTCAAAAATTGTATTACTATTTTAGATATGGACGCATTGACACATATGCGCTAGATAATCTACCTGATATTCTGCTTGAAAGGAAGATTGATATTTGTAAGCAACTTCTAGAGGTAGCAAACGTGATTGAACCAGGATACACTCGTCTTAGAGGTAACATTTTCGAATTTTTGTTTTTAATCCTCTTGTAATTTATTATAAAATTTTTATTAGAGCAACTACTTTGTATGAAATGCATGCGCCTGAGCTTCTTTTAGCTCAAAAAAGGTACCATTTGGGTGAATGCTCACTTGAACAATCCCGAGCAAGTCTTGAAGAAGCTTTGAAGCATCTAGAAGAAGCATTTATCATTTTTTCACTGGAAGACCCTTTGACTCCTGAAGGGCCTCTTGCTCCTATTGCTAAACGTTCTCTCGCACAATTGAAAGCGAGCATTGAGGCTATGCCGAAATAAAAATCTACAACCTACAAAAAATACGTATATTACAGAGGCGGACTTCTCATATTTTTTAATTTGAGCGAAATAAGCAAAATTTCAAGTTTATTCATCTAAGGCTGAAAACATAGTGGAGTAGAGAGCAAATCACTGAGCAAAAAAGCAAAAACAAACTTGTCTGAATTCTCTTATAGTGCCTGAACGGGCTTCGGCTCCTCTCCACATATACCTGTGCTGAGAGTGTTTAGCTGTTTTACACAGACGGACGACCTACTTTTTAACGCCGGTTCCGAACGGCTAGTTTGGAGAGGTTGTCTAGGCAATTATACTCTTGGTAGTTTGCCATTGCTTTCCAAGAAGAGGCGACTGCAAATATCTGCCGAGACTCAGTCTCGAAACAACATACTTCAGGACAGTGGCCTGACACTCTGAACACTTACCCAGAGTCGCCTCTGTCTGAATTCTAGGCACAGGTTTTAGAGGGATCTAGAATGGGATGTTATATCCGAGATGAAAGAAGCATTCAGTTGCAGATTAGTTTGATTTCGCTGCTTTGCTCACTTTAATGCCCTCCGCTCCACTGTGTTTAACATAAACAAAACAGTAAATATACTAGAAAACCACGAGGATAAAAATTTAACTCCCTATCATATTGAAAAGGGTTTAAGTAATAGGAGATTTTGATTTTGAAGTATTTTCATCATCTTTCATTTCAAAACAGAACTGGCTAAAAATTATTTTACATGAGTATAGTCAAGAAAATAGAAGCAGTGACCCGCTTCCACAGGGCAATGTTTATTGTTTTCATGACAGGAAATGATTCGTTTCATTGAGCGAGTTATTGTTTCTATTTTCATCACATTAACTATATAGTCTTAAATTTAGTTTTTTATGCTTTCCTGGCTCTCATTCTCATATTCCTACAGAATTCCTATCTCTCTTAAATCCACCTCCGTATATCTTAAATTATCAAATAAAATTATATTTAATACAAACACTTAAGTGTATTATTTGTGAAAACTAGATAGAATTTTTTTCAAAAAGAACAACTCCGGGCTTTATAGATTATTTAATTTCTATATCCAATCTATCTATTCGTTGATATAATTAATTCTAGATGGATAGAGGTCTATTTTTCGGTAGATAAAACACTAGGAATTATTATAGATGATTAACCATACTATATATATAACATTGTTACGAATTAATTGTGTTATTTATAAAGAAAGATATCCCCTTTATGGATAAATAAAATTATCATTTAACATTTGTTGCTATTTTTAATATATACTAGCAAACTTTTTCCCATCTTCCAGTCTAGATCCTCTATAGCAGTGTTCCGCAGTGTATGCCGCGGCACACTGGTGTACCGTGGTCATTAGTTGGTGTGCTTCGGAAAAATGTCAAGTTTTGTGAATAGCTGAGAGTTATTCGAGCAGAAAGAGATGAGAGCAGTCTTATCAACGATTGCTCCAAATTTTGATCGCCTGTGGTCAGTTAAGCATGCTCACGTTTCTCATTAAAAATCTTTTTATATTATATTGATTTTAATAATAAATAAATATTAAATAAACATTGGTTTTTTTCTTTGGAGTGCCTCTAAAATTTCTTAATATGGTAGGTGTACCTTGAACACAAAAAGTTTGCGGAACACTGCTCTATAGTCCCAGATATTATTTCAATTCATATTATTAGGTAGAAGTTTATAAGAAAGTTTTCAGTTTATAATTTAGATTTTTTATTTTTTTTAATCATGAAATATAAAATATTACTGAGTACGCAGAAATTAAATATTATCCGTTTTTATTTTTATGACACAAAAATGGTATAATATTCGTATTTTCCATATTATTTTTTCCAATATGTCTAAAAGTAAATAAATTAAACTACAATGGATCGTTGCTAGACTTTATCCAAAGTCATTTGAAATATTAATATAAAAGTACTATCTTATTCTAGTACTTTTAATAAAAACTTTATAGTACAACCTTTTTTGTGGTCCTCACAGGCTATAATCTGATTGCTTCAGGGGGAAGGGAATGGGAAACCACCCCTGTGAAAAATTTCCCCAGGAAAATTATAATACAATGGAGAGGAAATTAAAATTTTCATGAAATTTAATTAAATTAATATTAAATTTCATCAAAATTGGTTCAGTTATTTTCAAGATATTTAGAAAAAAATAAAAAAATACTGGAATAAAGTACTTATGTTTGTTGGCATATATGTACTAAAAAATAATCAGCACTTAATTTTGTAAAAGTAATGGTGGATTTTCAATTTCATTTAAATCAGTTGAAAGGTTAACATAGCATATTTCAAGGGATGCTTAGAGATATTTTATTATAGAAGGTGAAGTGTGGAAAGTACTGGAATAAAGTACTAATGTTTGTGGGCCGATATGTACTAAAAATAATCAGCACTTCATTTTGTTAAAGTAATGGTGAATTTTCAATTTCATTTAAATTAGTTGAACGGTTAACATAGCATATTTCAAGAAATGCTTAGAGATATCTTATTATAGAAGGTGAAGTGTGGAAGAAAAGGGGAAGGATAAGAACTATTTTTCTCAGATAACGAAATGTATAAAACTGGCTCTTAGTTTAATGTGTAAAATTGAAGCTATGATTAGAGAAAATTTCTTATTATAATAAATTCAGAAACAGCTGATAAATGAAATAGCCTTTGATAAAACTTAAAAGTTTCTGTCGACTGGTAGAATATGTTCTGGCAGCTATTTCTCTGGTTCAGATAGCAAAGAAATTATTTATCTTTAACAATTGAATATTTTTAACCGACTTCAAAAAAGGAGGAGGTTCTCTATTCGACTGATTTTTTTTTTTTTTTTTTGTGTCTATGTTACCTCATATCTCCGCCAATTGTGAACCGATTTTGAAATTTTTTTTGCATTGGGTTCAGTCTAGCTTCCGATTGGTCCCGTTTTTTTTTCATAGGTATTAGACCTTTTTTGTTAGGTTTGTTCAGGCCTAACTTCTTTGTTTATGGACCGATTTCGATGATTCTTTTTTTATTGGAAAGGAGTGTCTTAGGGATGGTGTCATATTAATTTGGTCAAGTTCTGATGATAAGATCACTATTAATAACATCACTAAAAAGAGAAAAATAAAAATAATTTTTAAGGAAAAAATAAAACCGACTTCAAAAATTAAATGCAATAAATAAAATACACTAAAAAGTATAAAATAATTAATCTTATTTAGTTACAACTAAACGACGAAATATTAACATGAAATCCCTTTTTGAAATCGGTGCCAAACAAACTATATAAGCGAGCGTACTAAGTAAGATCCGTCGAGTGCGATTCATAAAATGTATATGTTTGGCACCGACTTCAAAAAGTAATTTCATGTTAATATTTCGTCGTTTAGTTGTAACTAAATAAGATAATAATTATTTTATACTTTTTAGTGTATTTTATTTATATTGTAAGAGTTCGTGGCTGTGATGAAACTATACTAGATGAAGGAGGAGGTATCAGCCAAAGATGGAATCACTGGGTTCAATAAAACACCTTTAATGAGACGTTTCGGCCTAAATTTTATTTGGCCATCTTCAGTCAATTAGGAGTTATACACAAAATGCGGTACACATATGTGATCGAACCAAGCCTTGTCAAAAATAAAAAAATTTTTTAGCTTCATGCGAATTTTTTGTATTTTATTTATTGCATTTAATTTTTTGAAGTCGGTTTTATTTTTTTCTTAAAAATTATTTTTATTTCAAAGATTTTTAATTATACAGTTTTCCGAAGGCCATTAAAAAAATTAGACAGAGTATTTTATATTTCAAAATTTATTTTTATTTTAAGTTAATGCTTACATAATTATTGTTTTTTTTTTAATTCACAAAATATTTTTACCTTTTAAATTAATTTATTTAGCTCGTAAAGAATCCAGCTAATATGATTCATTAATAACTTTTAAGAACATTTGATTAAATTTAATTATTTTTGACTGATATTACAATATTTAATTAACATATTTGGAAAACTGAACTGTTATTGGATTTATAATTGGTTTGCTTTTCATAAAAGTATGATTTTTATTGTGGATTCAATATTATTTTTAACTTTATTTTAATAAGGGACGATGCATGCTCAAGTCATGTCGCATTCATTATTTAGGCGGAATCGAGGGGTGAACCGCGACCTAAAATCGTGTACACCTACTTCCACTTCTACTTTCATTTCCAAGTAGAAGACAATAGATTATCTAATGAATTCCAAAGTAATTCCAAATAATTCCAAAGACGGTGTTCACTTAATTCCAATTGCGGTTCACCTCTCGGGCGGAATCATACATTACAATATGTCGCATTAATTATTTATGGAAAATTGTGTTTACATAAATAGAAAAAATTATTTTATCAATTTTATGGTACCTACTCTTGTAGACAATTTTAATTACTTTTTGAAAATAAATTTTATTTTTTTATTTTTATAGATAAAAGTTTGCGTAATTTAACAAAAATGAAATATTTTTAATTTTTATATAATTTCAGTTAATAGGAAAGAATTTGAGTAAACAAAAGCAGTCGTCTTGGTTACCAAAGAAGGGGGCTTGAAGGGACCGAAAAGGGGTACCTCTGGGTTGTAGTTATATAGCCTAGAACCTTTTTCAATAAACGGAATAACTAATCCAAAAATAATTTTTCAAATCGGCCCCTAGTAGCACAATGTTTCAAACTATATAGTAACTATATAGTGCCTATATAGATTTCGAGAATCTATATATAGTCGTTACATAGTTGATATAGATTTACAAAACCTTTAATAAGTTAGGTTATCAGATTTTATATTATTTTATGAGTTAGCAAAAATAATATTAATCTCTTTCATCACTAATTCCTTTATGTAGAATTAATTACTTTAATAATTGGAAGCACAGGGATGACTGAGAAAGTCTGAAATGTGCTATAGGTGAATGTTTAGTTTAAAAGATTTGTAGATAGAATTACTAATTAAAAAGTTCTGAATAGAATTATGTGCAAAAATTCGGTAAAGACAAGAGCTTAGACCAGGTGTGTCAAACTGGCTGCCCGCGGGTTCATTTTTGTGGCCCCTTAAGAGTGTTTTTTCCTATGACCTCTCCCCCATCGAGTTTTTAATTAAAGCTTTTATGGTAAAGTTTCTATGGCCCATGTAAATGTAACCTATCACATAAATAACCCGCAACACTAGTGAGTTTGGCACGCCTGGGTTAGACGATAGAGAACACGTTAAGGTTTTCTTCAGATAATGGAAAATATGGCATTTGGGACGTTTAAAGTTGGAATTAAATTGACATAGATTTATATGGATTATTGGATTGGGTCATTTGCACCAAACCAATGACTGATTTGATGAAAATAGTCACTTTAAGACTCCATACCCTTGATGAATAATTTAATGATATTAGTCAAAATATTTCAGTTTTCAAACTCTTGAAATTAAAATCTTTTAAAATGATTCTAAATTGTTTCTATGAATTACTATAATAAGGAATTAGGTAATCAAATGAAAAAGCTATAAATTCAGTTGTGAATTTGATTAAAATCAACTAATGTTGATAAATAGGAAATAATTCATTTTTCTATCGAATTTTTTTTCTTTTTTAAGGTAAATTGACTTTATTATTGTAAAAAATTATAAATATTAAGTATGAAATATAAATTTAAATATCTATAATAAATTAAGATTAAATTATTAACATTATTATATAATATATATAAAAAAAAAACACGCATAGCCAGGAGTTCTAGAGTCCAAAAGATTTCAAATTTATAATAAGATCGATAAAAAATAAGTATGAAATTTCAAAATATGTTCTTGTAATTTCGGGGGAAATTAAGTTCGGACAACTAGGAATGTGTTTGCCATTAGACATCTTCATTTTCATCGTCAGATGCAAATTTAAAATTATTATTAATACTTAATATTTTATAATAATTATAATTAGCAAGTACAGGATCATTGTATTCATAAGCCTCAAAATTTTCTATTTTCTTTCGGTCTATATAAAAATAACTTGAAAAACAATCATCACAAACAAATGAAGGATCAGTAAATGTTCTTTTTGATTTCGTTATCATCCATTTGGCTAGAAATAGTCCGCAAAAAAAGCAAGATTTGCTTTGTTTTGGTACTATTATTGAAGTAAATGGATAAACAGGCAAAGGAGATATTTCATCATGACAATATCTGATATCTGAAAAACATATTTTATGTTCACAAGAGGATTGATGTTTAAAAAAATATGCTTGGCCAAATTTAATACCAATTTTATCAATAGTTGTTGAGTTGAAAGATTTAACTGAGAGAGTGGAGAGATTATCTCTTCGGAGTACATCTTGTACTAAATCGTGATCAATTTCTTCAGTTCGATTATCAACATAAAAAACATTTTCAATATAAAATATAGAAGAAGTGAATTCATTACGCTGCCCCCTCGCTAGAGCAGATGGATCATTACTTATATCTTTTGGACAAGTATAGTCCTCGGTGCATAGAATTAAATCGCGTAATTCTGCTAAAGTTTGACTTCCACGAATTGAAATAATTTGATCAATAAGTAAAGAACGTAATGGACCAGACCTATAAATTTGAATTTGGTATATGGTATCATGTGGAGCATCTTTTTCTATATGCAATTTTGGCCTTGGCATGGAGACAATTCCAGATCTATAAATCTGAATTTGGTATATGGTATCATTTGGAGGACAAGCATCTTTTTCTATATGCAATCTTGGCTCCATCCAAAAAAATTTGGAATATTTAAGTTTAGGAGTGGTTGTATGTTTCTTCTTTTTTAAAGATTTAAGATTAGGCAATTCTTGTAAAAAAGGAGTGTTTATTTTTCTATTAAAATCAGTAGAACTTTTTATATGCGGTTTTGGCTCGTTTTTTACAGTAAAATTGTATCCATCGATCAGATGATCAGCAGTTATTCTTTCATTTAATGGAACTGTTTCCAAATAATTGTACAAGAGATTCTCAATCGGGTCAATTTCTGCTTTCATTAAATTTGGAAAATCACAATCTGAGTCTTTTATAAGTTCATGAGTTAAAATGGGAATATTTCGGCAATTCACATTATTAATTCCATTTGCCATTTTTGAACAAGTAATAAATTTTTTTTTTAAATTATTCGGTGCGAGTTGGATTGATGAACAACCAATAAATTGATTAAAATAAATATTAGATCAAATAACAATGCACGAACTTATTTACAGTATCTTGAACAGATAAAAGAGCATATTAAATTCACTTTTATATGGTTCGATTAAAATCTAACCCTTGGAAAAGTAACTAGAATCAGAGATGAGTATGTAGTATTTTATTACAATTTATTTTAAACATAAGGAAAATAAATATATTAAAGTAATTGCAATAAGTTTAATTAAATTTTTTTCTTTGCTATTCTGATTGTCGATTTTCTTGTCAAACTGAAAAAAAAAAAAAATTTAAATTAGTATATAATTAATTTAATACAAACATACAATAATATAACAAACATAGATAAATTTAGTTTTTAAGGAATTTGGTGTTGGTACTTGGTGAAACATTTTTTAAAATTATTGGATAAAAAATACTTGGTAGGTTTCACATTAAGATATAAAAAAATAAGAATCTCTCACACACACTCACTAAATTCCGGAACTGATAAAATATTTAAAAGACTCCCCTTCATTTCGAACCACGTTACAAACCCTATAGCTTCAACTCTTAAAACATCTGGTATAACTCCTGCTTTATATAATAAAAACACTTTAGGTAATCTACATAGGACAAACTGGACGCTCTTTTAGAACTCGCTACTCGGAACATGAAAGAGCCTTTAATAGTCTTAGCAGATCAGATGATATTAATATGGGATCCCTTCCTCGAACAAAAAAAACGAAAAGATTTAAGTATAAATTTATAATTTTCTCATTAATATATCAAAGAATAATTAACATATTAACGAGAATTGTTTTGATCACGTTTTTTTGAAAAAGATATATATCGCGAGACTACTGCGTTTGAAGTTATTGGAGTCTGCGGAGTCTTAAGTCTGGACCAAGAGAGAAAAAGATATGATCATTTAGCTACAATCCAACGTAATTTTGTGTATAGCCCGCATGATACTCGGATGGATCACCAAATGAATTTGAAATCTAAGATGTTATATATTATTCAATCTCTCAGTCCAGAGCGCCCGATCTATTAGCACGTATGTTAGGTGCTTGGCATTAATTAATCGTATGTTTCCTACATTTGATTCAATCGCGAATCAAATGTAGGTGATTTAACTGATTAATTCTGGACTGGGAGATTGAATATATAACACCTTAGATTTCAAATTCATTTGGTGATCCATCCACAATGTCATGCGGGCTATACGCAAAATTACGTTGGATTGTAGCTAAATGGATCATATCTTTTTCTTTCTTGGTCCAGACTTAAGACTCAGCAGACTCCAATAACTTCAAACGCAGTAGTCTCGCGATATAGTCCAGAATTAATCGTTAAATCACCTACATTTGATTCGCGAATGAATCAAATGTAGGAAACATACGATTAATTAATGACAAGCACCTAACATACGTGCTAATAGATCGGGCGCTCTGGACTGAGAGATTGAATAATATATAACATCTTAGATTTCAAATTCATTTGGTGATCCATCCACAGTGTCATGCGGGCTATACGCAAAATTACGTTGGATTGTAGCTAAATGGATCATATCTTTTTCTTTCTTGGTCCAGACTTAAGACTCAGCAGACTCCAATAACTTCAAACGCAGTAGTCTCGCGATATATATCTATTTCAAAAAAGCGTGATCAAAACAATTCTCGTTAATATGTTAATTATTCTTCGATATATTAATGAGAAAATTATCAATTTATTTAACATCATTATTTCAAGTTAGAAATAAATAAGTTCTGATATTATTTTCATTTTTGACAAAAATCACCTACATTTGATTCGCGATTGAATCAAATGTAGGAAACATACGATTAGATTTAAGTATAGATTTATTTTCATCAAGAAGATGACACAATATTCGATTTGCTCTATATCAACAACTCTGTAATAGTCAACTTTTAAATTATTTCCGAATTCTTAAATCCTTTTGTTTTTTATTTATTTATTTTGTTCAAGGAAAAGATTTAAAAATCCCTAAAAGAACGGGGGAGAAAAACTTAGCAAATGAATCATTACCAATAAAAAACAAAACATTAATTCAAAAATGATTTTTATAAAATATATAAATTTCTTCCAGAACTTAAGTGACTTGATTTAAATTTTTCATTAAATTGAAGGGTTGGTTTTGTCACAAATATAATAAAACAATAATTTTAATAACTATTAGAATTATTTAATTGATAACTATACAGTTTCGGTCACCACTGGTCGACCATCCTCAGTAGTTCTAAAAATTGAAATGAAACATTTATTTACATTTTTTCTTTTTATAGAGAATTATATAACACAAAATTTTTTTACAATAATTTGAAATCATACATACATCTCGTTCAAGAACCGGAATTTGTCATTTCACATGAAACATTCATTCTTAAATCTTCAATATAGATACATCACACAATTCATTACAATCACACACATACATATATATAGCAACAATTTATAAAAACGTTTATCACTGAACTAGAAACTATTTTGAATTAATGATTATATTAAATACTATTTTCAATTTTATTTTTTTCTAATTATCTCATTGCATCGTCAATTATTATACAATTAAAAAACCCATTATAAATAATCCATTCTAGAAACACATTATAAGTTAAATTCATTCTTTATTTTTAATTTTTTATTGATGAAATATCAAAATACACATCTCCCTATTACATTTTTCTTATAAAATCAATACATGTTTAATCAATATACTAAATCAAATCAATATTCTCACAACAATGACACAATGAGACTATAACATTCTGATATGTTTTCAGAATCCATTTTGAAATTTACACAATTATCGATATCCTTCAATATATAAAGAGATTCTTTTATTTTTCTCTTGGTCCAATTTTTCTCATAATCTAGTATCTTAACTCCTTCAAAATCGAAACTATGCTCGTTGTCAATAGCATGAATGGATAACGCGGAGACCAATTTATTTCCATTAATCGATGAAATATGTTCTTTAATTCTTTGTCTCAAATGTCTTGAAGTCTCACCTATATATTTGTGTGTTTTATTATTTTTTTTACATGAATCACAAACCATCTCATAAACAACCCCCATTTTATCAAGTTTTTCAAGATGAGTCTTATTATTGAATATGTTCATGAGTGGCCTGCCAACACTGTGTACTAATTTTATGTCATTATTATTCAGAATTCTCAAGATTTTCGCAGATAAATCATGTATATATGGGATGGAGCCTTTAATAATTTTATCTTCTTTTTTAATCACTTCCGTTACTAATTTATTTTTTCTATATTTAGTTAGAACTTTATTGAAAAATTGTTTCGAATATCCATTGCTTTCACATTTCTTTTGCAAATCAATCAATCTTATGTCTCTGTAGCTCTCATCACATATTCTATCCAATCTACCTATTTCTCCATATATTAAACCAATCTTATGCTGAAGTGGCTGTATTGATTTAAAGTTCAACATTCTATTTGTTTTTGAATCTTTCACATACAAGTCTGTCCTCAAATGTTCCTCAACTCTGACAATTTTAATATCCAAAAAACTGATGTTATTGTTCATTTCTTTTTCATATGTGAAGTCTAAATTATCATTGAAACTATTAAGCGCCTCTATACAAAGGTCTACGCTGTTCTTCTTAACAATAGCCAGGCTATCATCAACATATTGTATAAATAGTTTCAACTTCATTGGTTTTATTACATCAACATATATTTTATCCATCACTAAGTCCGCAATAATGGGACTGAGACATCCTCCTATTGGAACTCCTTTTAATTGTTTGTAAATGTTATTATCATGTCTGAAAAAACAATTGTCGAGACACAGTATTTAATATAATCATTAATTCAAAATAGTTTCTAGTTCAGTGATAAACGTTTTTATAAAGTGTTGCTATATATATGTATGTGTGTGATTGTAATGAATTGTGTGATGTATCTATATTGAAGATTTAAGAATGAATGTTTCATGTGAAATGACAAATTCCGGTTCTTGAACGAGATGTATGTATGATTTCAAATTATTGTAAAAAAATTTTGTGTTATATAATTCTCTATAAAAAGAAAAATGTAAATAAATGTTTCATTTCAATTTTTAGAACTACTGAGGATGGTCGACCAGTGGTGACCGAAACTGTATAGTTATCAATTAAATAATTCTAATAGTTATTAAAATTATTGTTTTATTATATTTGTGACAAAACCAACCCTTCAATTTAATGAAAAAAATAAATATATATGGTAGTTTGGTAAATGTAAATAATTTTTTATTTTTATTTTGTTTACAGACAAATGGAAGACACCTATTATGGTACATCTTCAAGAAAATATACCATTTCCTAATTAATTATATATGTATCTATAAATTGTATAATAATTTTATATGCTAAGCACTATCATTCAATTGTATTACGGATCTATTATTAATTATATACAACTATAATAAATAAATATTTATGTATATTTATATATAGTAATATTAATATTTATTATTCTATAATATATACTACTATATATAAATATATATTATACATAAATATTTATTTATTAAGATTGGAGTAATTTTTGGAGATGGACTGACTAATAAGTGAAATTAAGTGGATATTAATGAGGCAGTCCAAAAAAAAGTTAATTTATATTATCTTTTTATTCATAAACCAACGTTTCGGAGGCTATACCCTCCTTCTTCAGGGTTTTGAAAAGTCAGTGAAGGAAATCCATTGGAATGTCGCATTTGAAACTAAATTAGATACTAACCGAACAAACGCATTCACCAATTGTTTACCCCTATGACTTGTAGAAAGTGGAAATAGCTTCCTCGTCCGTCTACATATACCTCAGTCTTCAAGAGCCGCATCCATCTTTCTGGAGGTAGGTAGGCCCTTACCAGATTGCGTCATTTGGATGGCAAACTACAATGGATAGAGAATTAAATTAATAAAAGAAGTAATGATCGAGCCCTGAGGCCTCCAACATTAGTATAGAGCAGGAGTCGCCAAAGTGGTCGATATAACATTTTGGGGGTCGATCGATATATATATTATGGTAGTTGTACAAAATTGCCACAATTTTTCACTAGTCAAATGAGTAGCTCCACCATGGCACCCGGCCCCCTATGGTCGGCATTTACAATTTCACTCTCCCACCACACTTTTTTGCTCGCGAGACCCTGGCCACCGCGCCAAACTATTTCTTATACTATTAACCTCCCCATGGTAAACATCTCTTAGAATTGCATTAGTTGTGTTATTCGCTAGACTTGTGTGGGCCTGAAAAGTTCATCAATAACATCACTAAGCCACCCACGCTTAGCCAAATGTATGTTTTGTTAGCCCGATCGCTTGGCAAACATCAACATATATATTCTCTTGCCCACCCCAGCGACAAGAAACCAACCCTTTTCTTTCTGAGCACATTCAGAAAGGGCAACCCTAGGGCATTTTGGCGCTCCATATCTTGAGCAGCGCACACAGCCCCCACACGGCGCATTCAATTTTGCGCAAGGAATCGAGGAACGGGACCCAGGCTCCAAATGGCCTGTACCTTTCCCAAACACTCTCCTTGATCGTTCCCAACTAAACTACACACAAATCTTAAACCTTCCCTTTGTTGATTACTTAATAAATTTTATATAAACGTTAAATTGTTTACCTATTTATTTCATACTCCTTTGAAGAGAACTACCCTTGTCTTCACTCCATTTTTCTTTACAGGATATTAAATATGTATAACATTAATTAACTAGATGATCAAACCAGCCAATATCGAAACACATTTTTTAATACATAAAGTTAGATCACAGCTGCCTTGAGGACTTACAACCTTCATAACAAAAAGGTGCGATAACTTTCAATCAGTAGTATATAATATATCGAGTTGATTTTCAAAATATTATTTCTATGTGAAACATCGCTCGGTATTTTAACTTTTTAATTTTATTCAATATGTTTCACCTAGAATCAACAGTTTGATTGATTGGAAATGATTAATTTCTAATTAGGTGGTTTTAAATTTAACATAGCTTATTCGCAAAAAATTCTTATTAATATATACGAGTAGGTATATCAATAGATTTTAACTTTCTTTAAAAATTCTTATGAACTTAAGTACTTATGTTATAAAAAGGAGGTGGTGTTTCAAAAAAAAAAATGTTATTTTGAGAATAAACTCGATATATCTAATAAGTTTTTTATTTTATATTTTAATTAATTTTGTTCAAGGTATTTCACTTAAAACCAACACCAACCATGCTCCTAAGAAATGATTTAATTAATCTAAATGAACATAACTTTTTCCCAAAAAGTTATTTATTATAACGGTAAATCACTCGTATCCATAATAAGCATTAATTAACAGGAATAGCAGGGAATTGGACAAAAATTAAAAACAGAGTTTTTATTGAATGGGCCAGACGTTTCGTCGATTAATTTCGACTTCCTCAGTGGCTCATTCTATCACTCTTTGTCAAAAGACAATTCCACTAAGCGACGAAACATCCTTTAATCATTTTTATTTAAACTATAATACATTGTTGGCTTATGCCTCAATTGCTCAAGAATCTTGAACTTTTTCACACTTGAACAATCAAAAAAATTTTAATTTTAATAATTAATTATTTAATCATTATTTTTTGATAATTAAGTTGAATAATTGTTAAAAGTAATTATCAGAAAATTTTTTTTGAGATTTATTTGATTAAAGGTCTCTGCTCGCTACAACGTATCATAATACTATGACAGTACTAGTAACGTATCAGACATGAAAAGCAACACGATACGCCCTGCTATGCCTACTGAAACGGATCGACGGCATTCTGTACCCGTATACATCCCGTATGATGCCCGTATGTTGCCCGTATGTAATCTGTATCATCATACTGATCTAAAAAAAATTTAGACTAAAAACAATTTGGCAACAGCGCATTTATTTAACCAGCGAAAGATGCATGCATTAGATTTCTTCAAAATTATAATTTTCATAAGGTGTAACGTAGGCGTTGATTACATTTGTTAAAAAAAACAAAACGATTTTTATAGAAATTTAAAATGTATTTTATCTGTCATTTTAATATAAAAATAGTTAATCTCTTACAATGGTGCCAGATTTGTCACACGAGCACGGTATTGGCTAGAATTGGTACATAAACAGCAAAAAGTTTTGGGCTTATGAACTATGAATCCTTATTGTCTGTTCTATCTCAACAAAAACACTTGTGTAAAAAAGGCCAAGTTCGATTAATAAAATCCGTTTGCCAAAAAAAGTAGTGAGATCTAATGTGCTGCCAAATTCAACATCATCAATTTATTAAATGAGTCGAGAATATATTAGTAACTTCAATTAAAACGCATGTTTTTCATTTCACATGTCCCTCTATATTTTTATTGATTTCACATTTTTAGTTGAAATTATTTTCCTAAAACTTGGATTTTACGCATTAAATTATTATTATTATTGTTTGATAGGGCCTCCACCACTCCCCTCTTATTAAGATCCCATGATATGGTAACTAGTAATTCGTGACATACATAATAATGCGTAAAAGCCAAGTTTTATGAAAATAATTTCAACTAAAAATGTGAAATCAATAAAAAATATAGAGGGAGATGTGAAATGAAAAACATGCGTTTTAATTGAAGTTACTAATATATTCTCGACTCATTTAATAAATTGATGATGTTGAACTTGGCAGCACATTAGATCTCACTACTTTTTTGGCAAACGGATTTTATTAATCGAAGTTGGCCTTTTTTATACAAGTGTTTTTGTTGAGATTTCACTTCTTTTGTAAGTTGGATTTATCCTATAAATTTTTCTTCCCTTCATTTCGGGCCCTGAAGAAGGAAAAGTTTCGATTTTTCAATTTCGTCCTTTATTAACGTGTTAAGCCTAATTAAAAATATAAAAAATAAAATAATGTATGCCAAATTTCAGCATTCTAGGTTCATTGAATTTTTAGTATATGTTAATTAAGTCTATAACTTTCACCCCTTCATTTTAGGTCCTGAAGAAGGGAAAGTTTCGATTTTTGGATTTTTCCCATTAATCGTACCCCAAACTCTACCTGCCTGCCAAATTTCAGCATTCTAGGGTTAGCGGAAGTACTCTAGAATTTTGATGAGTGAGTGAGTCAGTCAGTGACGAAAAAGCCTATCTTTGGCTTCTTGTAACTTGGATGATATAAACAGTAGAAATATGAAATTTTGTAATTTAGTTAAGCTTATGGATCAGTATTCTGGAAAAAAATTTCAGCCATGTAGAGGTTTCCATTACGAAGTTACAGAGGCGTCAAAATGGCCTGAGTTGTTTCCTGTAAAGGGTAGTCTGCCAGTGCATACATCCCCGCTCGAATCGAACTTGGCTTGGGCACTGCCGTGTCCCCAGATATACTCTAGCATTAACTTTTTGCTAGTATTGTAGCGAAACAACTACCTTAAGCCTAGTGCTAGGATTCAAGACGGAGAGTCATTTTAAAAAACATTCTTTTGGAAATGTCAGATCTGGGACAAGAAATCAATCCGAAAAATTTCAGCTAACAACATGACGAGAATTGCAATATACATACATTAATTTTATTAAAATAAAAAAAGATAAAGAAAATAAATTTTATACTAAACTAAAAGTTATTAAAAATACTAAAATAAATACTTACAGTGGGAAAAAATGTTCACAATTTCCATCCAAATATTATATCTTTCAAAATGATTCCTTCGTGTTTTTAGATTTTATATGATAAAATTGAATAGATATACAATTCAGATAATTATTCATCATCTACAGAATTCGGATTTTGTACATTTTTTAATTTAAAATTGAGGAAAATAGCATAGAAAAGCAAAATGACATGTTTCGAGGCGGGATTGCAGTGTTGCCAACGATTTGATTTATAAAACCGCTAGATCGGTCTTCCAAAATTGCTAGAAACCGCCAGATTTCCGATCCTAGCGCCATCTAGCGGTAGACCCAAAAAGTGAACAAAATTGCTCCCACAAGAAATGCATTGAGAATAATTTTTCTATGTGATTTAAATTTACTTATCACAATTTTTTTTACTAAATAAACTTTTTTAGCTTTAATAATGATAATAATACTCGATGATGAATAAAAATCATATGGTATTTAAAAAAAATTATTAATAAATTAGAAAACTGCAATACAAAATATTTTTAATTAGAAAAATAAATTTACATGGTGCATATTATTAATTTATTTTATTAAATATAGGATTCCAGCAAACTTTATAGCTGAAATTTATTTATATTTAACAAAGTGTCATTAAAGAGTCGTGCGTGCTTTTGCTATTTCTTTTATTTAAAATATAAATATACTTTACAATAATATAAAAAAGAAAAAAATATTTACTTATTGATTGTTTTATAATTAAAAAATAGAAATCTATTAAAAAACAATCTTAAAAAGGTTTACAATATAATATATACAAGAAATAAATTGGATATCTACTAAAAAATTTAATTTAATTTAATATACAAAAATAATAAAGTGGCTCGATTTTTAATCAAAGACGAAACAACTGACGTATGTACTAAAAAATATATTTAACTAAATATATAAAAATAATAAATAGACGAATCAACTGACGTCTCTATTAAAAAATTTAATTTAATAAAAAACAGCTTTTATTTACTTTATATATTTTTCATTTTTTATTTAATGTCTTTATGTATTGGATTAGACAGTATATATTTTATATTTTTTTGACTGTCAAGTTAGGGTAATAGAGGCACTTATAGTGTATTTGTTGTATTTTTCGAGTTCCAAATATTAATTCAGCAAAATTTTTACTAAATATAAAAGAATTCAGGAACAAAGTGAACAATCAATCCTTTTAACTTTCTCTTACAATTATAGCTACTTTAAAAACCATATTTTAGGTATTTCTATAATATGTGTTTAAAAATTGTTAATAACCCATTGATATGTTTATTTGATTTTTAACTTTTTCTTACAATTGTACCTGATTTAAAAACTATATATTAGGTATTTTTAAAATATATATTTAAATTCCTTTCCTGGGTTATACATTATAAATTATAATTTTGTTAAGGGAGAATGGTGTAATTTCTTGTAAAACATTTTAAATAAAGTAAATGGATACGATGAGAAAGAGTTGCAGAGTGTCGAGATTGGAGCTTATCCCAAATACAACTGTAAGGGACAAAATGAAGATGGAACACGACATAATAGATAGAATAGAAAAGTTTGTAAAAAAAAAGCCAGAAATCCCGCCAGAAATGATTGAAAAAAGCCAGATTTCCCGCTAGCCGCCAGATGAGATTTCTTCAAGCTAGATGGAGTAAAAAATAGCCAGATCTAGCGGGAAAACCGCTAAATTGGCAACCCTGCGGGATTGTTTCTGAGGAATTCCGATCGCTGACGGAAAAGCCCGAAGCGTTTCCCGGACTCTGTTAGAAATTGTTTTATATAAAATACATCTATATATTATATAAAATTAAGGTTTTGTCCGTACATTGCTCCAAATCACGCCAAATTTTGGTTGCACACGTTTCAAGCAAAGTTATGAACGAAAACACCCTCAACAAAATTCCTGTATGTCTGTGTGTATGTCTGTATGTTTCCGTGGTTTCCGCGAAAAGTTGCTCGCGAACCGCGATTGGAATTAGGTGTACACCGTCTTTGGAATTATGTAGAATTATTTTGGAATTCATTAAATAATGCCCCTTCATCTATTGTCTTCTAATTGGAAATGAAAGTGGAAGTGAAAGTAGGTGTACACGATATTAGATCGCGGTTCACGGAAATTACTTTTTGAAGTCGGTGCCAAATATATACCTTTTATGAATCGCACTCGACGGAACTTACTTAGTACGTTTGGAGGGTATGCTCGCTTTATAGGTATAGTTTGTTTGGTACCGACTTCAAAATGTAATTTCATGTTAATATTTCGTCGTTTAGTTGTAACTAAATAAGATAATAATTATTTTATACCTTTTAGAATATTTTATTTGTTGCATTTCATTTTTTCTTAAAAATTATTTTTATTTTTCTCTTTTTAGTGATGTTATTAATAGTGATCATATCATCAGAACTTGACCAAATTAATATGGCACCATCCCTAAGATACCCCCTTTCTAATAAAAATCATCGAAATCGGTTCATAAACAAAGAAGTTAGGCCTGAACAAACCTAACAAAAAAGGTCTAATACCCAATGCAAAAAAAATAATTTCAAAATCGGTTCACAATTGGCGGAGATATGAGGTAACATAAACACAAAAAAAAAAAAAAAAATTCAGTCGAATAGAGAACCTCCTCCTTTTTTGAAGTCGGTTAAAAATAGGCCAAACCGGGACATTTGGATGTCCCGAAAAGTTTATTCAGGACACCTTGACTTGAGATTCAAAATCGGGACAATCCCGATTTTCGGGACTCCTGGCCACCCTATGTAGAGATGAAATACCTGATTGGGATAACGTTTCTAACAAGGCTTGAGCTTGAATATATTATATAGCTTGTACTTGTAATGAAACATCAGATATAGTGTTCGAAATGTTGTGAATTCTCGCGTCATTTAATCTCAACGTCTAAACTAGATGATTTTCACCGAAACCTTATCATTTAAAAATCTTAACTATATATAATGTAAAAATATATAGGGATTGTTTTAAAAAACACATCTGGTTCAAAGGGGTTACATACCTCAAAATCATTTATATTAAGCATAGAGTAAAACTAGTGAACTGGCGCCTTTGACCAACTCATTGTAAAATGTAGTTAAGAATATATAATATATAATACATCACTATATTTAAAATTGAAGTAATTTTTTGGAGACGGACTGATAAGTGAAAAAGAAGTTCATTTAAACTATCTTTTTATTGATAAACCGACGTTTCGGAGGCTTATTCCCTCCTTCTTCAGGGTTTTGAACTGACCTTTCAGAAGAGGGAATAAGCCTCCGAAACGTAGGTTTATCAATAAAAAGATAGTTTAAATGAACTTCTTTTTTGAATTTTTACTTTTTGAATAAAATGAATGAGCACTCGACATGATTCGAACCTGTGATCTTCCCTTCTTTGATCGAGGAATGCGTTTAACCAACACGCCTCAAAAGGCTCATCCTGTCGAGTGTTCATTCATTTTTTTCAAAAATAATTAAATTGTTCTCGATATGTAGAATCAACTATGAGACTATTAAATATAATTATTTATATAAATAAAATTTCGCAGTTCCCTTGATTTAATTACACTGTTGTTTTAACCTTTTTTAAACCAATGTTTGGGAAGATCTTCCCTCTTTCTCCAGGTCTTAAAATAGTCATTAGCCGGATACTAACTGAGAGTTTGCTTCGCGAGGCCAGCCCCTTGAGGCAAATGCCTGGTCAGTCAGTACGTGCATCGCCCAAGGCAAAAGTGTCCGTTGCCTCGTCTGAGGCTGCCTCGACCCAATCCATCGGTTGTCGGTTTTTGTGAATGCTCGGGTCGTTTCCTGCGTTCACTCAGGACGGCTCTGCGGCAAACGCCCGAGGCAGCCTCGCGAGGCTGCTCGCTCAGTCAGTATCCGGCTAATGAAGGAAGCGAGGGATAAACCGCGATTGGAATTAGGTGTATACGGTCTTTGGAATTACTTTGGAATTCATTAGATAATCTATTGTCATCTTCTTGGAAATGAAAGTGGAAGTGGTACACAATTTTAGGTCGCGGTTCACCCCTCGGAAGGAAGCGCATATATATACCACACTTCCTTCTTTTTATAATTCCTTCATTAACAATTTTTTTCTTGATGAAGGAGGTAATTTTTCACGAAACATTAATTAAAAATAGGCCGAAATAACAATGCAATTAAAATTGCTTATTTGAAATAGTTTTTCATTATCCTAGTCTGCCATTTTATCATCAGATTTAATTAAATAATCTTGTTCCGTCGTGGCATAGTTGAACAATCGCCGTTCATATGTTTATGTTTTGTTCTCTTTTATTTTTGTTTATATTTTTATATTCCTAGTTCTCTTCTCTTGAATGTAAACAAGCTATTTCAATACTAATAAACCTTTTCCAAGTAATCATTTTATTTCTCTTATTCGTGGATGTTCTAACGAACAAATCTAATTTGCATTAAGTTTTCTAAGCCATCTTTGTTTAAGATTGAAATAATATTAAATAATCTATAAATAGACTATTTCCAAGAACCGTCTGCTCAGCAGCTTGGCGTCAGGAAGAGAGGAGCTGGAGGGGGCAGGGGGAGGGACCTGTCCCTCCTGCAATTTTCCTAAAATAACCTGTAGTGGCTGTAGTGGGCATTTCATCATTATATTATACATTTATTTAGAGGGTTCTAGAGAATAACATAATCAATTATAAAACATATTATACAATTTTCCAAATTATATATTCAAAATATTAACAGAAATCGACTGTAGAATCAGGAGTTCGTTGTGCGTTCTGATGAGAATATTTAATTAAAAATGTCTGATCTATTTTTAAAAAAAAAAAAATTCTATTGAAAATGATGAGAAAAGGAGTTATACCAAAAAGGTGCACCCCTAAAGACCTGGGTTGGCCCCTCCATCGTGAAAAGAAGAAGAAGAAGGGTTTTTATGGGGTGGGTAGGGGTCGAAGGTATCTGTGGATACGGGTCTTAAACAGCTGAAGGTTATAAGTCGCGGGGAAGACGGTGGGTGGGAGCGAGTTCCAGTCTCTGGAGGTCATAGGAATAAAAGAGTTAGCAAAAGCGCTTGTTCGATTTTTATCCAGTTTGACAGCGAAGGGAAATTTGACGCTGAGCTTTCGAAAACCTCGTGTTTCTAGCAAAGAGGACTCTAGGGGGGATAATTGATTTCAGCTCGAATGAACAGACACCATGATATAGTATCTGTAGTACAAGGAAAGGACAGAAACGGTTCTTCAGTGAGCCAGGGAGTCGAGTGAGTTAGTTAGGGCCGGGTCTCCTATTATTTTAATTCCTCCTTTCTAAATTGCATCCAGTGTGGCAAGAGAATGCTTGGAGGCGCCTCTCCACAGATGAGAGCCATATTCGAGACAGGGACGAATTTGAGCCTTATACAGTGTAAGAAGTTGACTGGGAGTATAATAGCGTCTAGACCTAAATAGGAGACCAAGCTTGCGCGCTGCAGTTTTAGCAGTGGTTGAGATATGGTCAGACCCTAATGTGACGCCTAGCATTGATATGTTATCCCTGAATTCCAGATCTATGTATAAGAAATTATATTTTTCTAAGAATTGGAGCTCATAAGAAAAGTAAATCTGATGATTACGTTTTTTTTTTCACAATAATTTTTTTCGTAAATAACCAGAAACATTTTTGTAAAACTTAAACTGAAAATGAATAGATAAGGCTTTGCAAAATGTTTCTCATTTAATTCGGCTTCCAATTTAGAGTATTTAGGCGTTTTTTACACCCCTGCAACTTTTCTCCCTCTAAAAGGCCCAAATCTGTCTCTTATTTATATCGTACTAGCTGCAAGGCCCGCCTTCGGCGGCCCTCTTGCTAGCCAGGGTGCACACCCCTGAACCCCCATTCAACGAAGCCCCCGGACCCAACCCCGCGCCCTCAATCCCCCCACCCCCACTACGCCTCTGGACCCTCACCTGAACCCCCCACTATGCCCCCCGGACTCCACCCCGCACTACCCCCGGACCCTCATACCACCCCGCACCCCATACCCTAACCCACACCTACTCTATTCCACCCCCGCACCCAGTTTTTCCATTTCTAGAGTTCTAGTGACCGACAGATTATATATACAAAATTTGGTTAAGTTGGCTCTAAGGGTAAGAATTTTCATTTTTTGACCCCCCCATTTTGGGTGGTTAGTTTTTGCATTTCTAGCCTTCTAGTGACCCACAGATTATGTATACAAAATTTTGTTAAGTTGGCTCTAAGGGTAAGAATTTTTATATTTTGACCCTCCCCCCCCCCCTTTTTGGGTAATTTTTTGGAGGAATTTTTTTAAACAAAAGTTGTCAGAAATCACATCCCCTACAACTTTGCTCATAATAAAATTTGCCGTAGAGCTAATGGTTTAGGAGTTATTTGATAATTGTCATTCGCCCCCTCCCCCCAAACCCCCTTTTGGGGTCAAAATATCAAAACGTTATATAGATATAAACGTATGTTAGAAGACATATCTGATCCAAATTTGAAATTTCATAATAATCCTTTCAGCCGTTTTTACGTGAATCGTGAGCAGCTTTTCGCGGAAACCACTCGAAACATACATACAGACAGACAGTCAGGAATTTTGTTGAAGGTGTTTTCGCTCTTTTCTTATTTTTTTTAGACACTATCACAGCATGTGCTTCGATGAGAAAAATCACTTATTACTTAGAGCTCGCTTTGTGCTTAGAACAATAAGATTTTTATAAAAGATCGATTTTTTTTCATTGAATAATTATTAAACTCCTAATAATATTAACTTTATAGACAGGTATTTGTGATATATTGTTGAAAATTAAGTTGAATGCGAACAAAAATACGAGTTGTCGGGGACTACCCAGAGGTGTAACAGGTGCACCCGCACAGGGCCCAGCCAGAGGGAAGAAGAATATGTGGCGTAAAAATAAAATTTACAAATAACATGTTAATAAGATCCATATGTAAAGTAAAATTATTAATAAAAAATGTACTTAAAAATATGTTTTAGTCCTTCTACATAGCCTACTTTCTAAAATTATAACATAATACAAATTCACAACATGTTAAGCAAATATGAACTATAGAGGGGGCGGCAAATGGACTTTAGCCTATTAAGGCGGAATACTCTTAAATCCGCACTTAAAATTATGAAAAAATTTAATGAATTCGTTTGATCTCTTTTGACATATCTTGATATCTCTAGTAGTTTATAAGATATAAGATAAGTCGGCCTCCCTGGTGTAATGGTCAGCATGTCTGGCTGGCAACCCGGAGGTCTCGGGTTCGATTCCCGGCTATACCCAGACATTTTTTCTGTAAGTATAGGGTCTGGAAAAAAAAATTAAGTGGGAGATAAATTTAACCTAATTTATCGCACGGAGAATTTACCACTGCTTGAAGCCCCTAAAAACTTAGTAAATTGGATTGTATCTAACTTTCTGAGATTTGGCTCGTGATCCCGGCTTCTTTCCTTCTACTCTGTTCTTTTCACGATGAAGGGGCCATCCCACACAGGCCTTTAGGGGATGCACCTTCTGGTGTATCTCCTTCTCCCATCAATATCATTAAAAAAAAAAGGTATGGAACACTAAAGGTTAAGGTATGCGAGTACAGCTCTCATTTGGCCGGCTTTATTAGAGTATAAATCTAACGGTTGAAAACCAGAGAGGAGAGGGCCAAATGTGTAGGCTCGAAGGACTGAGACTTCAAAATAAGATTAATGAGACAATAACAGGAAAGAGAAAACATTAATTAAACATTTTTTTTTTGCAACGAAATTTTCTCTGGAGAGAGACGGACTGGTAGAAATTTTAATTGAATGTAATGGAAGGCAGCCCAGGGGTAGTGAGGAAAGAAAAATTAACACATATCAAATAAGTTGTAATTTATTGGAATCCTTCCTCCTTTGCTTACAAACCGACGTTTCGGAGGATTTTTCCATCCTTCTTCAGGGTTTGAAAGGAAAGGAGGAAGGATTCCAATAAATTACACCTTATTTGATATGTGTTAATTTTTTCTTTCCTCATTACCCCTGGGCTGCCTTCCATTACATTAAATTAATTAAAAATTATTTTAATTCATTTTATTTTAAAATTATCGAATGAATTAAAGATGTCAATATAGCAACGAAGAAACATTAAGGTTGATTTATTTTTGCTTCTAATTATAATATGTATTTATATATGTATTATAAAAATGAATTAACTAGAATTTAAAAATATATATAATTATTGGTGATATTAAAAATTATTTTATAAAAACGTTTTAATTTTGACTTTTATATAAAAAGCGAATCGGCGACGGCAGCGCTCCAAGCGACAAGCCGGCATATTGAAAATATAAATATTCCCCGAATAAAGTGCTGAAAGAACCAAAAGAACAAAAGAGCTTTTTGTTTTGATTTCACTTAAGGGGATTCAAGATATGAATATTGTGCTTCGTTTCTATTTACACCAAGGTCAGTAGAGTTGATTTAAGCCTTTGGTTGGAAGGATTTGATTTGAATCGTTGTTTTTTATACACTAACTACACTTGTTTTTTTTTTACTTAACAGGTATTTTGTAATTAATCTTCCTCTAAATATGATAACCCCGACTGCCTCGCGTTTCGCCGTTCTTAGTGTCGACGATGATGATGAAGAGAAGCCAAAGAAAAATCTTAAAAAGAAACCAGATGCTGGCAAGGCACCGCCCAAAACGACTGAGAAAAAGAAGCCGAGTAAGACCCCAAGTCAACCCGAGGGTGGCAAGAATAAATCCGAGAAAAAGAATAAGAAAAAATCACCTGGCTCGAAAAAAAACGCCGTCGATGAACAATGGGATGCTTGGTTAAAAAAAGATGCCGAGCTGGTTGATGAATCCTACGAGCAACAGTTATATCAGGCGATATTAATGTCCAAATTAGATTATGAAGAAAAAAAAGCGAACGATAAAGATGGTCCTGTAGTTAAAAAAGATGAGACTGCTAATAAACAAGGGAATAAACAAGGGAAAAAGAGTAAAAAGACAACCACGATGTCTTTAGAAGAGTTTAATAATTTAGACGAGCGTGGGAAAAAAGAGCCTGCTCCGCCGCCGACGCCTGTCAAAGAGGAGAGTAACTTTTTTGAAAAAGTTTCCGCTGGGGCGCAGACCGAATTGCAGAAAGCGAAAGCCAAAGAGGCTCGAGAGGCCCGGAATCAAACCAACAAATTGGCCACGGCTGAGAAAACCGCCCAGCAATCCGCCAAAGAAACCAAAATGAGCCTGAAAGCCTGTCAGGAGGCGTTGGATTTGAAAATTGCAGAGAATGGGAAATTAACGGAAAAAATTGGCGAATTGGAAAACTCGTTACTGGCAGCGAAATCGAGATGTAAAAAATTATGTCGTTTATTGGCGGATGGGGAAGCAAGAGAGAAGGCGGAATTACTTGTCGAAGCGGAGAGACTTCGGAAAACGAGGGATGAATTAACGAGTGAAGTCAATTCGCTTTATCAAGATTTGGAAAAAGAGAGAAGCAAAATTCGGGCTTTAGAAGGAAAACCAAACAAGGCATCGAATTCCAATAAACATTAAATATATCAAGGTAAACGAATGCAATATTTAAGAGGAAATTTATAAAGAGAAATTAATGAGATTGTCCTCTGCTAATGGAAATAAATATATAATTTTTTTTTTTTATTAAGGATAAATAAATTGAATTGCTTCTTTCCAGTAATTTATTTTATTATTCAAATGGTTAATCCAAATATTGAATGCTTCGGCATTCTCTCAGTGGAAACTGTGGGACCACACAATAGGCAATCAGTGAGTTATTATAATTACAGATGTGTGGTCCCACAGTTTCCACTGAGGAAGAGATGCCGAGAGCGCTCTCGAAATATTTGGATTAACCATTTGAATAATAAAATAAATTACTGGAAAGAAGCAATTCAATTTATTTATCCTTAACAATAAAAAATTAATATATCCAGTACACACCAAGCCAGCAAAATTCTTATGAATATATAATTTATTTTTTAACTGAAAGTAATGGAAGGCAGACCAGGGGTAGTGAAGAAAGAAAAAATTAACATGTATCCAAATAAGGTTTAATTTATTGGATTCTTTCCTCCTTTCCTTTCAAACATGTTTCAGAGGATTCTTCCCTCCTTCTTCAGGGTTTCAAAGGGAAGAATCCTCCGAAACTTCGGTTTGAAAGGAAAGGAGAAAGGAATCCAAAAAATTACACCTTATTTGGATATGTGTTAATTTTTTCTTTCTTCACTACCCCTGGTCTGCCTTTCATTACTTTCAGATATAATTTATTTACTAGAGACCATAGTTTCATGATGAAAATCCTACCTAGAAATGAAAATATTTTTAATAAGAAATTTAAAAGGCTTGGTGCGTACTGGATATAAAGTTTTAAATTCAATTCTTTCTTTCCAGTAATTTTATTTTTACAAGTGGTTTATCCAAATATTTCAAGAGCACTACGGCATCTCTTCCTCAATGGAAACTGCAGGACCAGAATAACAGCGAGTTAGTGGGTTCATAAGGCATTAATTGTCATATAATTACAGATGTTAAATTGTAAGATACTTACCCATCCACTCACCAATAAACAGACCCCATCAGCATACACAAATCAACGAAAAAGCTTGATAACAAATTGATATGAAATTGTATATATGTATATAGTGTGTTATCAAGCTTTTTTCGTTGATTTGTGGATGCTGATGGGGTCGGTTTATTGGTGAGTGGGTGGCTAAGGGCCAGTTGTATGTTGGTTGGTAAAGTCTTTGTTAAAGTTGATAAACGGTAAAACCTTAGAATTCACCTTGTGCACGGCTGGATGGCCAATCAGATAAAAGTGCGTGTCGTCTGATTGGCTATCCGGCCGAGCACAAAGTGAATTCTAAGGTTTTACCCTTTGTCAACTTTTACAAAGAATTTACCAACCGACATACAACTGGCCCTAAGTATCTTACAATTTAACATCTGTAAATATAAGACAATTAATGCCCTATGAACCCGCTAAATCACTGTTATTCTGGTCCTACAGTTTCCACTGAGGAAGAGATGCTGTAGTGCTCTCAAAATGTTAGGATAAACCACATGTAAAAATAAAAATTACTGGAAAAAAGCAATTGAATTTCATTCATCTTCCTTTAAAAAAATATAAATATTTTATCTCTTATTTCTCATGGGTTGAAATATCCGATTAGATATAGAAAAATCGTTTAGTTGTAATAGCAACTGATATGTTTGTTATGTGACCAGGTTGCTATTACAACAAAACTAATTTAGCTACATCCAATCGGGTATTTCAACCCATGAGAAATAACAGATAACATATTTCTAATTACAAAGAATGATGATGAAGGCCAAGCCTTCAAAACTAATCTCAAACAAATAAATTATTTATACATTTTATATTTTATATAAATATTATATATCAGTGGCGTGCGTCCCATGGATGCTGTGGATGCTGCGTATCCATAAAATTTCAAAGTCAAGACTATTTTCAGACCATGTCATAACAAATTTAATGTTAAATTGGAAAAATAACGAAAAATTTTGTGTTTATCGATAAATTTTATAAAAAGGAGCCAAAAATAAAGGCTTCTTTTTTGGACAGCTTCCTCTGGTTGAAATGTCACCGTCCGGCACTGATATATTATATGCGAGGGGTGAACCGCGACCTAATATCGAGTACACCTATTACCACTTCCACTTTCATTTCCAAGTAGAAGACAATAGATTATCTGGTGAATTTCAAAGTAATTCCAAAGACGGTGTACGCCTAATTCCAATCGTGGTTCACCCCTCGATAATAGGTGAATGTTTATTTGCATCAAGCAGAGGACAACCTCTTTGTTTCTCTTTATGATTCACTCTGCTACTCTCGGCAAAACAAAATTCTTTCAATTACTTTATTAGATTGCTTATTCTTATTACACACTATTAAACTTATGATCTTGAGATTTTGTTTTTTCATTTTTATAAAATAAGACTCCTCTGATGGCCTTAGACCGCTCCCTTTTAATTTGGCCGCCTGCACCGCCTATGAGGTAACATCGGCGAAAAGTTCCTTGTTAAAACTTTTGTCACAAAAGTGTAAATAAAGACTGGGAAAAAGAAAAACCTTCACCTTTCTTTCTTTTATTCTTTTGTTGTAAGAAGTCAGGTCTATTCATTCATAAACAAAGCCTTTTAATTGTCTGGTCACTGTTCATAAAGGGAATGATCGTACACCGTACCCAAATGTCTCATTCTATGCGACTTAAATAAACAATATGAATGAGGGAGAAAGTTTTTGTTTATCGATAATTATCTTCCAATGGGTGAATTCGCACCTAATTCTATATGAGTGGTTCATACGCCATTACGCTTAAATCTTCTTTTGGAAAATTTCTAAATTTTTGTAAATTCTTATCCAACAAATTTTAGGCTTATTTTTTTAAGGTTTCACCATATGGGTTTTCTTAGGATTTTTTTGAAATTTAGATAGATTATTATTCAAATACTTTTTGCATCGATTGGTGGCAAAACGAAATTTATGAACAATATATTTAGTTCCGGAGATATTAAATTCCAAGAGTTTTTCAGACTCTTATACATTGCACTATACGGGATATCGGAAAGTTTACATACATATTTAATTATAATTAAGAAACTCTTCTTACCATTTTTATAAAAAACTAAACCAACATAAAACAATAACTAATAAATGTTTTAAAATTTTTTTATTTAATTCATAGTTACAACACAGTTTCTGAGATAATAATGAATAAATAATGAAAAATTTACACCAAAAACAAGCTGACAACAACGCATGTATTTAACCTAAAAAGTGGGTTAACTTTAGTACTTTTTTGACGTTTTCTGTTCAGCCATTGTGACACAGCTTTCAATCGGTTATTAAGAACTTTTTGTTTTATAAATCTTCCTTTATAATGTACTTTATCTGACATTTCTATGATAAAATATATACAAGCTCGGACAGTGTTGCCAGATTTGTCAAATGAGCACGGGATTGGCTAGTAGTGGTACATAAACAGCAAAAAGTTTTGGGCTTAGGAATTATGAATCCTTATTGTCTGTTCTATATACTCTAGCATTAACTTTTTGCTAGTATTGTCGCGAAACAATTTCCTTAATAGATGGGATTTAAAAACATCAATTTTGCATTGTCCTCTGGTCGGCTTATATCTTGAATAGATGTTACCCCCCCTCCCAATTGATTTTCGACAATATTTGCCTCAAGCAGGGGCCATCCTCCTTGATTTGCTTCTAAATATTATCGAAGTTGATTTTCTCTTCAAAAGGAAATGATGATTAATAATTAGAGTTTTTTTATAATCTTTTAATCATATCTTGGGACAACAAATAGTTTATTAAAAAAAAAATTGTTTTATTTTTAGAGATTATAGGCTTATCCTCGATCGGCTTTTTCTTAATAACTTTGTAACTTATATAAAAAATAATTTATTTTTCAGTATGATAAATTGTACTAAACTGTTTGAATAAAAAATAATATTAAGTAATAATATATCATTTTAAAAATATTTTTTTTCTTGTTTCAGGGATTACGAAATATATACTTACTTCGATATTGATATGTTTATATAATATATATTTATATATCTGTCTATATATATATCAAGAAAACTTGACTGTTTCAAAATCACATCTGTAAAACGTCTATTCTGCTGGCCTTTAAGGATGGAATTATTCGTTTTATGCTTTGTGTTCTTAAATTCTATATTTTAATATATATATTCAAAATGAATCCATTACGAATAGTATAAATGTCTATCATATTATGAATTAAGATTCATAAAAAAGTATTATATATACATATATATATATATTTCTGAAAAATTAGCAGTTTTAATCCCCTATTTCCTGTTTAATGACCATAACTATTTGAATGGATTCAATTTTCTTTTTTTCTAATCTTATATTATTTCTAAACATTTGTAACTCTTATGTATTAACGAGTAATATATACGAATATATTCAATTTAAAGAATATGTAAGATCTTAATTTATAATCTTCCATTTTCTATCATAGACATCATTTTTTATACTACAATCTAAATTTATTTACTATTTCTAAAATAAATTTATATTATTTTTTTTAGAACAATCATTGTCTAATTTTCATTTTTTTTTTTTTTAATTTTGAAACATCTTTACAAATTATTATTTAATATTTTTGTTAATATAAATGTCTATAAATGTTTATAATAAACAAAAGTAATAAACTCAGGGAGTGCAATCCATTGTATATTACCTTAGTACCTCCGCATAATCCTTTTAAATACAGGTAGCCCCTTATATCACACTAGTCATATATCATGATTTTCCTTAATACGGTTTAGAAATTGCAGCCTCATTTAACACGGTTTTTGACAAGTATTTTATATATTAAAATACGTTATTTAACTTGTTAGTACCTGGAGGCACCGAGCGATGCTCGGTAACTTCTTCCTTCAGTTAAAATCTTTATTTTAATACAAATATATCTATATAGTATTCGACCACTGTACCCCCCACCTCCACCCTGCTCGACCCCACCCCCGAAACCTCGCCCTACCCCCGGATCCCCCACCTTCTGCATCCACCACATCCACCCCTGCTTCGCATCAAGATCGCTTTCTCATCCTCAAAACTTGTTAATAGAGTTTGTTTCATCAAAATCGTTAGAGCCGTTTTTAAAATAAAAAAATAAATAAATACAAATATATATATATATATACCTGGAAGACCTTGCTTTGTTCGGGTTTAGTTAATGCTTGACAACAACACACCACAATCACAATAGTTTTTCAAGGCCTTTGAGAACAATTAGCCCAACCCATTGTCTGTCTGGGTACAATAGTAAAAGGAAAACTTTTTTAAACTCCCAAGATTTGGATCTGTCTACCTGAGAATATAATTAATTTGATTACGAAAAAACCCATCAAAAACAATTTTGTCGAAGATGAGACCGTGACAGATCGAATTGTCATCCCAAAAACCCCCTAAGCCGTGAATTTCATTAAAATCGGTAGAGCCGTTTTCAAAATAGAACTAAGATACAAATATATATATAAATAAATATATAAACAAATATACAATTTTTGCTCGTTTAATAAGAGTAGATAAATAAAATACTGCGTATAACTAAAACACTGTTCTACAAAAAATTTATCCACGTAAATCTAACAATGGATTCCGGTAGAGTTTTATATGCTAATTTTCATACAATTTCCCAATTTTTTACAACACGTCAGTGTTTTGAGATATTATCGATCAAAATGACGAAAAAGACCATTTCTGACCTATTTTCGAGTCCTATTAAATATTAAACAGCAATATTTGAAATCAAAATATTTTTATAATTTTCTCATTAATATATCAAAGAATAATTAACATATTAACGAGAATTAATTTTGATCGCGCTTATTAAACAAGATATATATTATTTTCACTGAATATTTAATAAAAATCACCTGCTTTCGATTCACGATCGAATCAAATACAGGAAACTTATGATCAAAATATTTTGTTGACGTAATAAATTGAAAACAGCTTCCTCTTTGATTTTCAAATTACCATTTGTTTTTAGCTCAATTATAACTCGAGTTATATCTAAAAAACTAAAACTATGTGATTTTAAAGGATAATAAACATTGATAAAAACATAAGATCTTAGTTTTTTAGTTATAACTCGAGTTCTAATTGAGCTAAAAACAAGTGGTAATTTTAGAACCAAAGAGGAAACTGTTTTCTATTACGTCAACAAAATATTTTGATTTCAAATATTGCTGTTTAATATTTAATGGGACTCGAAAATAGGTCAATATGACCTTTTTCGAAATTTTGATCGATAATATCTCAAAACTCTGACGTGTTGTAAAAAATCGGGAAATTGCATGAGAATCAGCGTAGAAAACTACTGGAATCCATTGTTAGGTTTACGTGGGGAAATTTTTCTTTAATTTTGTCGAGCAGTGTAATTAGGGTGATCCATTTTTCGAAACACTCGAATTCTAGCAGTAGCGTATTGAGATGTCCCTAAAAATATATCCGATTTTGAGGGCAATTCATGAGGATTTTACAAAAAACAAGTGACGAATTTCTTAAATAAATCTACTCTTGATAAATATTATTAATTGAATGTAATTAGTGAAAATTAGCAAATATTTTCATTATAATGATTATTTATTAAGACTGTTAATTTATTAAAATAATTTGATATTATATTATAAATTGTTTAATTATAAATGGAAAATAGTTTTTATAACCAATAAAAATGATTTTCTATTTGTTGAAATTAAAAAATAATTACTCCCCTCCGTGTATTCTGTCTTAAATGGAATTGACAAAAAAAATGGTCACCCTAACTATAATAATAAATAAAGAGAATTAAAGACACTTAAACAGAGACAGCCTATTATGATACAACTCCTAATTTTGTTTGATTGACATTCTAAATTCAGATATCACATTATAGTATGCTACTGCCAGTGATGTAGTCCTTTCATGACCCGGTATTTTGTTGGAAATCAATCTCCGTGTTACAGTAGGCCTACTTGTATATTACTTTTTAATTTATCCTACCAAAAAAGATAAAAAAACAAACACCACCTTTATTGTGAGGCTTCATTCTCTCTTTCATGAGCCTATTCTAGCATATAACTTAAGAGTTTCTCAAACTACCTCCGTGACTCTCATAATGTATAAAAAATTAAATTTATATTCCTCGACCCCCTCTCTCAAGTTTCAACTTTTTCCCCAATAATAATAAATTCCATCTAATAAAAGTTTTCCAGCAGCAATGCTGAGAATATGCGCAATCAAATAACTTTTTTTTTTACTGAGGGATGGGATTTCGGACTGTAGTTTTAAAATACATTTTATCCCTAATAAATGCTTTTGATCTTCATTTTTTTTTCAGAAAATCTTTGCTATATTTTTATATCGCAACCCCTTCATAAGACACGACTACCCCTATTTCAGAAACGTTGTTCTGAACTATTAATGTTAGGGCCTTGAAAACCTTGGTATTTAATATTTAGTATTATAATTTAATGCAGATAATTTTCAATGTCCGAAGAATTTTTTGAAGCACTTTATCAAACATAAAAATTACTAATGAAAAATAAAATTTAGTACCATCTAGTGAAATAAATCTTTAAAAATCATATCTTGTAATTACTAATTTCCTGGACGCTATGAGCCTAAATAATCGTTAGAAGTATGTTGGCCTTATTTTTTAACTTAACAACCTTTTGATTTAAATATCTGTAAAGTGAGAAGATACTTTAAGGGAAAATTAAATGGGGTCGCCTTAAAATTAATTGTTTGGATAACAGATGAAAAACAAATTTCATTCTCCACATTGTGCCTTACCTGTCTTTAAATAGATCTTTTAAAATCCTATTAATTCAGTTTTTTTTATAATTTGTACTTCGAATTGTCGGTCAAAGGCTATGAGCCTATTTTTAGTATCGAGATGCAAAAGACCAATTACATTATTAATCAGATAAAATTATTAGTCGGACTAAAATATGGTACCCTATTTATGTAAGTTTTCGTTCGCACTTAGTTGCTTTTATTTAAATATTAAATAAAAAAAAGCAAAATATATAGTATTCATTTCTGGAAATCATTCATTGCCTTTCGTATTTTCAAAATTAGAAACTTTCAGCAATTTCTATGTAAACAATATGACCTCAAAATTAGATCAACATTTGAAGGACGAGTATGGAAAAGAAAAAGAAGGGGACGACTCAGCGTGGCAGTATTCCTTTCCCGAATTATGATGTGTATGTGAATATGAAGTCTTGAGTTGGGAGCCTGGGCAGCCATGCGCACAACAAGAGATGGTAATGGAGCCTTACAGTGAATGCTTTGCCACTAACCAAGGTAGACAGGTAAATGGAGCCACTCAAGGCATGGCAAATCGCATTGCCTTCCGAGTGGCATCCAATGGCCATCATACCAATTGGTTAGTGGCTCAAAGCCCTCTGCCTTGGTTGTTGCGCATGCGACACTAGCTGGTGCCTTAGAACTGAAGTGATATGCCGGCTGGCAGACTTTTTTAAACGTTGACAAAGGGTAAAACCTTAAAATTCACTTTGTGCCTGGTGGGTTAGCAATCAGATGAAAGTGCCTGTCGTGTGATTAGCCACCGGTTTGGCACAAGGTGAATCTAAGGTTTTACACTTTTACAAATACTTTACCAACCGACATACTACTGGCCCTTAGATTAGTAAAAGAGGCATTATTAATAGCAATTTTAGTATTAATGGCTATAATAGCCAAAGATTGATAAATTCAAGGTAGTTTTAACTTTATCCAATGTTTTAAAGTAGTAATAAGTGTCGTACCATTTTGAAATCTTGACTAAATGGGCCATTTTTTAAAAAATACATTCACATGCTAGGGTAGTACATTTTTTTTGCCGTATGAAGAGTCAAAATTAGTTGTTCAAAAAAATTTTAATCCATGAATCCGGAAAAAATATTTTTTTCTCCAAAAGTAGAGTACTTTTGGTTTTATTTTAGTGTGGTCAATAGCAGGATTATTAAGGATTGCTTAAGAAAACTTAAAATCATAAAATATGGAAATTTGTAGTCACAGCATCAATATTTAGAGCAGGGTAACGATTTTCACGCTTTTCAAAAATGCCTATAACTCGAAAACTATAACTATTATTAAAAATTGAAGGAGACAATAAAAGAATGTGTCATCTGCTGGAAAAATAAATTTTCAATTTATTATTATTTTTCCAGCAGAAAACAGACACACTCTTTTTATTGCATCCTTCAATTTATCAAAATTCTGCTACTCTAGGCAAAAATAAACTTTCAATTTATTATTAAAAAACTTTTATAGGTTTTGGACCGTCATAAACTATCCCCTGCTCACGGTTTATCGTTGAGTTTTGGGACACCAGGTATAGGTCAGATCGTTTACGCCTCGGAGGTCAAGCCCATTGTCCGGATGGCTTTTTAGCAATCTGGTTCAATTTTTGAGAGGGTGAATGCAATCCTTCAAACAATAGTAATCGTCCATAACATCTCAGATAAAGTATAAGTTAATCTCGTGATTTTTTTTAAGAAGTCGAATCTATTATACTTCTTCCAGCAAATATAACTTTTTATATATTATTTAATAAATACCTACATTATATTTAATAAAATTATGATTTTTTGCAAAATGAAATATTGAGGTGTTCAAAGAAATTTCTGGATACATGCCTAACAGTAATACATTATAAAAATATCCTTACCAAATCTTAATATCAATTTATCGCAGTAGGAGCGAAGTCCTCTATATGGCCAGTTGCATGCCGTTTGGTAAAGTCTTTGTAAAAGTTGACAAAGAGTAAAACCTTAGAATTCACCTTGTTCCCGGCGGTATGGCCAATCAGATGAAAGGGCGTGTCATCCGATTGGCCATCCGGCTGGGCACAAGGTGAATTCTAAGGTTTTACCCTTTGTCAACTTTTATAAAGACTTTATCAACCGACATACAACTGGCCCTTAATCTGAAACATGGGATTTAAGAACAAGATTCACTCCTGGGGCAGAGGAAGACATTTATATATAAGGAACAATCACACTTGTATTCTTGTTCGCTGTGAACTTTTGACAGTGCTTTCCATTTATTAAATTTATAAAACAATAACAATAGAAAAATAATATTTGAGAAAAACAAGTACGTACGGGACAGACATTCCGAACATGTTCCGGGACTTTTTTGGGGAATGTTGTTAACGGTAAAAATAAAATTCTCCCAAAACAATTAAAAAAAAAAACAGCGTGAGATTTTTAAAAATATTTTGGGGGGAATTTTTGTTTTTGAAAGAGACATCCATAGAGTAATATAGAGTGGAAGGCTACCGAATTTCGAAAAGCGCTTTCTAGTGGCTCGGAGAACATTATTCTTAGACATTAAGAGCTATTCAAAGATCATAGTCATAGGACATTCAAAGCCTTTGTCATAGATAAAAGATTCATACAGGCTTTGTGCTAAACGTTCATTTAGAAAATTTTCCAACGTACAATTTTATAGTTTAAAATATTATTAAATATGCCTAGCTCTCGATGTCAATGTTTTGTGAAAGGTTGCTTTCGCGGCATAAAATCAGATAAAGAACATAATTTTTTTAAACGACCTAAAAATCCTGAAATGTAAGTACCCTATATAAAATTAGCTAGTAATTTATTTCTTTGATTTTTATATGTCAATTATAGAGTTAAAGAGAGCGGTTTCCGCCATTTTATTGCCAATTCCGAGCCGCCAGAGAGCTCTGTAACTCGTATACGCTAAAATACATTGGCTCCTTATGGAGCCTTCCACTCTATATTACTCTATGGAGACAACACTC
The DNA here is from genome assembly GCA_024734495.1 of Forficula auricularia. Taxonomy (NCBI): domain Eukaryota; kingdom Metazoa; phylum Arthropoda; class Insecta; order Dermaptera; family Forficulidae; genus Forficula; species Forficula auricularia. Next base: position 22,611,526 of record JALMQS010000153.1, on the reverse strand, counting down.
CACAAAATGTTCCCGAACAGGTTCGGCACATCTACCGCGAACGTACATAACAAAATCAAATAATGTTTACAATTTTTTTTTTGTTTATTTCCAAATAACAATTATTTATTTTTTATTTATTTTTTTATATTTATATTTCTAATATCATAAAAATATTTATTTTACTTTATACATTTTTTTTAAATATTCACGTCTGTGTTCTATATTACGAAGTCGATCAAATGTAATGAAAACCTTGTCTGATTTTCTTCGACGTTTCCGGGACTGCCTCCTTTTTTTGTTTAGTAGTTCATTCATATTCACTGGCACATTTGCCTGATAACAACCAGAACACAGTTTTCTGATCTTGTCTTCTTTGATCGCCTTTTGCAAAACTATTCGTAAAGCGCACTTATGTTTTCTAGTCCAGTACCCGGAACCCCCGAGGGCCCTGCCCTGAAGGTAAGCGCAGAGTGAGTTGAAGTGCGTAAACCCCCCGAAAGTCTCCAGTTTGAGCAAGATCCAAGCGAGCCCATCGGCGGTGAGTTTGAACCGGGGAGCCATCGAAATTGTTCACGATGTTGATGAACGGCGACGCTAAGACAACCAAATGCTGTTTTGGTCAAACGGTTTCCATGCCAATCACAGTTCAACAACAAAACTTAACATTAACAGTCACCACAAAAATAATTTCAATTATTTCATTAAAAAAAAAGAAATTTGTCCTATTTATATATATATCGATAAATTATGGATAAAGTGCAGTTTAGTCTCCAGAAAATGGATGGTTTAGAAAATTTTTGTATTGATTTTAGCAAAGTTTTTTTTTTTTATTAAGTATTCGTTGATTTTCTCTTATTAGCGAAAATCACGATAGGCGTGACATCTCTTTGAGATATATATACAGGGTGATTCATCGGTCTATCCTCTCTTTATAACTCTTATAACTCTTATTAGCGAAAATCACGATAGGCGTGACATCTCTTTGAGATATACAGGGTGATTCATCTGTCTATCCTCTCTTTATAACTCTTATAACTCTTTTATTTTAAGTCAGAGAGAAAACTCTTCAAATATAATTTATATGATATATTATTGTCCATCCATGTACCATATGCATTTGTATACAGGGTTCTCCGTTTAAGCGCAACAATATCTACTCTTATTAAACGAGCAAAAATTGTATATTTATTTGTTTGTTTATATATTTGTATCTGGGTTATATTTTGAAAACGACTCTACCGATTTTGATGAAATTCACGGGTTAGGGGGTTTTTGGGGTGACAATTCGATCTGTCACGGTCTCATCTTCGACAAAATTGTTTTTGATGGGTTTTTTCGTAATAAAATTAATTATTCTCAGGTAGACAAATCCCATTCTTAGGGTTTTAAAAAGGTTTCCCTTTTCCTTTTGTACCCAGGCAGACAATGGGTTGCCTTATTTCATTGTTCTAAAAGGCCTTGAAGAAGTATTGTGATTGTGGATTTTAACATATTTTGTTCTCCATAAACGTTAGAAATATTAATAAACGTTTTATAATTGTTTTTATAAAGAACTTTATTTATTTAATAGAATAAAAAATAATCAAGAATTTATTTAAAAATATATTTCGCATAAGCAGGTCTCAATTTTCTGAAGAAACAACACATTTTGATATGTTTTATTTATTAACAATTGGATGAATAAAAATGAATCATATGGTTGAATCAAAACAGGAGGTGGGGTGTAGTGGTGGGAGATCCGGGGGTAGGGCGAGGTTTCGGGGGTGGGGGTACAGTGGGCGAATACTATATATATTTGTATTTTTTTTAATTTGAAAACGGCTCTCAAATAAAAATCGACCTTTTTATCAGAATTTTAAATTAAAAATAATATTAAAATAAAGGTTTTAACTGAAAGAAGAAGTTACCGAGCATCGCTCCGTGCCTTCAGGTACTGTAACTTTATGATTCTTAATGGAACACCCTATATATATATATTATATATTTATTTTGATAGTAAATTAGACTCCCTTTAAAAAAGTATTAAGTAATAATGGGTCTAAAATTATAAATTGAAGTTATTTACCTTTATTCGTTGAATGATATTTTTGTATCATGTTATTATTAACAAAGTAAGCTATGGAACGAATAAAGGTAAATAACTTCTTAATTTATAATTTTAGACCCCTTATTACTTAATACTTTTTTAAAGGGAATCTAATTTACTATCAAAATAAATAAATATATATAGGGTGTTCCATTAAGAAATATAAAGTTACATATTGTTACGCTTAAACGGACCACCCAGTATACAAATGCATATGGTACGTAGATAGACAATAATATAACATATAAATTATATTTGAAGAGTTTTTGTCTCTGACTTAAAATAAAAGAGTTATAAGAGTTATAAAGAGAGGACAGACCGATGAATCACCCGGTATAGAATTAATATTATAATTACATCTAGGTAAGGTAATAACGAATTCACCCCTCCTGACATCAAATGACAGAAAATTATTGGGAAACAAACTATTCTTCCATAACAATAATACATTTATTTCCTCGTTAACTAGTGCCTCTGATTTTCGCCTATTGGCGACAAAAATCACCATATGGGTGACATCTATTAAGAGATATACATATTAGAGTGCTCCTTATTTTGGATATTTTCGAATATTTACGCTGACAGAGGCTCATATGGTTCTGAATAAATATCCCCCAAGTTTCAAGTCTCTATCTCAATTTCAATCCAGTGCTAGACAGCGATTAAGTTTCCCATCCAAACAACATGGGGTTTTTGGCAGTGAACGATCAATTTTTTATTCCGGCCAAAGTAATGGTTCAAAAAATTTGAAACTCTGTAGACTTTATCCTTATAATAGTAGCTATCCCTCAGAATTTTTACAGATTTTTAGCTATTATAATTTTGGAGTCTATAACTTACTAATACTAAGATATAGCAGTAATTTATCTAGATGTAACTCCAAAATTGTAATAGCAAAATCTGTAAAAATTCTGAAGGATAGCTACTATTATAAGGATAAAGCCTACAGAGTTTCAAATTTTTTGAACCATTACTTTGGCCGGAATAAAAAATTGATCGTTCAATGCAAAAACCCCATGTTATTTAGATGGAAAACTTAATCGCTGTGTAGCACTAGATTAAAATTGAGATAGAGACTTGAAACTTGGGGATATTTTTTTATTTATTTAGAACTATATGAGCCCCTGTCCGCGTAAATATTCGAAAATATCCAAAATAAGGAGCACCCTAATATATATACAGGAGTGGACTGGCCCTAAAATTTTTGTCTAGAAATAATTATCATCAGCCCATCCCATAAATAAAAAAATGTCCTTTTTCTGCTTGTTGTCTATCTATATATATAAAATAGAAAAGTATGTGGATATATATGTATGTGGAAACGATCTGATTGGCCAGTGCATAGCCAATGCCAAAGCGTTAAATTATTAGAACGATTCTGATTGGTCAGATAGTGATCGTGCTTAGGCAATGTGTTAAATAAGTGTCTTTCCTTTATTCTTCCCTTGTTTTTGAATCAATTTCATTCAGCACATTCTTTTTTCGATACTTACAGTAAGATTTTAAATTTCAATTATTAAATTGGTATGAACGAGTACGCTCCCCGCCAGGGGCTAGGTGGCTGGCGGGCCGAAGGCCCGGTCGTCAGCTGGTTACTTATAATTTAGAAAAACGGCCCAAATTTTATTCGACCCATGTGGAAAATTCCACATCTTCCACATGGCTAGTCCGCTCTTGGATATGTAGAATTAATAATTCAATGTTTAGCCCTAAAATTCATTTGGAGAACTTATTATTTCACCGAAATATCGCTTAAAATACAATTTAATGTAATTTTCTTCAGAAAACAATCGATTTAGCAATCCTTAACTAGCACAGAATATGTAAAATAAGTTTCAAAATTGATGGGGGAGAGTGAATAAACCGCACTCTAACCATAATAGAACAACTTAATGATTTAACTAAAAAAAATAAAAAATAGTTGAGAATTAATGATAATACCATCAGGGTAAGTATTTGATCATATGATTAAAGTGGGTGATTGCAATATTCAGTTAAATCATAATCAATAATACTATGATTTTATTATTAAAATAAAGGTGGATGGAGGTTTTAATTTTAATATTCTCTATAAAAATAATAATCTCTTCCAAATATATAGATAAATAAAACATAAAATGAAAATGTTGTTCATCTTTTGCGAAAAATTATTTGAATTCTTATGAAATATTTAATTAATTAGTCAATTATCCGACTTTTTTTTTACCTTTTCATTGAAACATTTTGATAAATTTGAATAATAATTCATTTTTTTTCTAATAGACTCTTAGGAATTTGGACATCTTCATTGATACTTCTAAAGGTTTCTTCAACATAAATTTAATAATTCTTAACTAAGTTAACATACAGTTCTACAGATTCTAAGACAGACATTTTAGATACCTAATCATGAACTATTATATATATTTATTTGCATTTATTTGATTTATTTATAGTTGTAAGCTTGTAAGTATTATGCATGTTGTAGAGACCTGAAGAAGTATGAATAAAGATACAAAAAGTAGGGTTTTTTCTTTAGAAATTACAGTACTTATTGTATGTTATTGTCCTATTTCCTGAGAACAGTAAAATTTATTCAATTTTCAAATTCATCAAAACACAATTTCAAAATTTCCTGAAACGCAGTAGGTATATTTAATTAAATATTTCAATTTTAGTGTTTTTTCTAAAGTAACTACACAATCAGAAACTAAATATTATATATAATTTACTTTGAAATTTTATTTTTTTAATTTAGATTTCAAATATATTTTCGGGCTTACCAATTCATTTACAAATTAACTCATTATAACTGATAATTTGCCAAGTGATCCGATCATCCAAATCATTCTTAAAATATAAAAAAATTGCCAAGAAATTTAAATTCATATTCCAACATATGTTTTTCTATTTTTATTAGATTGTTTATTTGAGATTGGAATCAATAGTTTAGTTAACACCAAGTTACGCGAACGAGAGTAGTGCGCACCAAATTTAATAAAGCAGTGTTTACATCACCAAGTACATTTCAAAAGTCTAAACTAAACATAAGTTTCGGATAATATATAACAAAATGTTACGTGTTAATTAGTTTAACCTGTTAAAAATAGTAGTTTATTTAATACACGTGAGTTTATAGCATTTTTTGAATGTTTTATACACCGATAATTTGATGCGAACTGATATAGTCCACGTAATAAGTCCACGGTGCAAACTAAGCCTATATCAACACCAATTATTATTCAATTTTTCTATTTCCCTTATCCCGTTGAATATTGTTCTTCACCACAGGTTAAGCAAGGCCGAGGATGCAAGTAACGCAAGAATCCAAGGTGCAAATAGGCCGAATTTTAATTAAAGCTGCGCCGATAAACAAATAATAATAATAATAATTAATTAAACCAAAGGTACGCAAATGCTTTTTGGTATTTTTTGTTGATTTAGTTCATGTACTGATGATGCTCAAATAAATTATAAAGTACCTACTAGTTTTTAGAACTTTTTGAAATAAACTACATTCTTCTTCTTCTTTAAGTGCCATATCAGGTCTCCCTGACGTTTCGGCACCTCTCCACATATACCTGTGCTTAGTGTATTTAGTTGTTTTACACAGATATACGGGACATAATTTTTAACGCCGGTTCAGAACGGCTAATTTGGAGAGGTTGACTAGGCAATTATACTCTTGGTAGTTTGCCATTGCTTTCCAAGAAGAGGCGACTGCAAATATCTGCCGAGACTCAGTCTCGAACCTGCATACTTCAGGACAGCGGCCCGACACTCTGACCACTGACTCACAGTCGCCTATACTAACTAAGTTATACACTGTTAATTATTTTATATTTATTAACAAAACTAATAAATATACCCACATCACAAATATACGACGTTTAAATCACTTCATCTGTGATTATTTTCAAGTATGAGATACCACAGCGGCAGCTTGCAGACCCTGGTATATCATGTTTGAAAATGATCACAGATGAAGTGATTTAAACGTCGTGTATTTGTGTTTGGGTATATATATTTGTTAGTTTTTTTAATAAATTAACATAATAAACAGTGCATAATGTGGTTTATTTCAAAAAGTTCTAATAAACTATTCAACCACCAAAGGTTTAATCAAATACTTTTTGTTAAATAGATTTTCTTAGCAATATTCTTATATGGGGCGGCAAATTTCAGCTTGCACCAGAAACGGTCTTAATGTTTTAAACAATTTAATTAAACTAAATATTGCAATCTCTGTTAATGATACTAGAAAATAAATTGAATAAATTCTCTTTTTGGCACAAATATCACATCACAAGCTCTGCTTAAAGCATCTCCAGATTCATTCGCATTCTTTCCGATCTTTTTTTCTTTTTTCAGATTTCTTTATACGCTTTGCGTTTTTCCATCCGTTTTTTCCATGAAGATGAATTTGCAATAATGATGTTAATAATTTTTAAGAGAATATGAGATGAAAATGATATTTTGATTTTTTTTTTGATATGAAAAATGTCCAAATGAAAGTCACACATGGATGGTGTAATGATGTTTCTCAGCCCCGGCGCTGCGATGTCGCCTATACCTGCACATAGTCCATATAACACGATTGTGAACTAAGAAAAAATTCTAGCGATTTCTAAGTTCTTTTAATTTAAATAATACATTTTATGTGATATATGTATTTTAATTATATATGTATATATTCAAATTTTGGGATTTATTTTTATGTAATATAATTAAGACCTAATAATTCTTCAAAACGTTTAAATTACTTTTTAATAAAGAACAGATAGTTTAGACTCGAATTGACGTCATGAAAAAACCAATGACCAGCTGAACATCGGGCCACTGTTGTCGTTTTTAGAGCCGGAGAGGGTAGCGCTTTAAACAAACCCTAATTGATGTGGCCACCGTGCTCTCACTAGGTTACAAGATTACTTTATCAGTTAGTATTCGACAATAAAGAAATACTCGATTTAACTATAGTTTACGTTCCGAAAATAGAAGCAATGATCCGAGCAACGCCAGGACAACTAATGCCGTTTTTAGAGTCAAAGAGAGTATAAATAAAGAAAAACCTAAATATTGTAGCGACTGAGGGAGGGCAAATCATTTCTAGTTCTACACACACCGGTCCTTTAATCGATAAAAATGGCATCAGTGGCACGGGTGTTGATTGGGTCAATGCTTCTATTTTTGGACCTTCTATAGTCATAATTCGAACGAGAATATTTTATTACCTAACCCGTTTGGTAATCAGTGGACTGTATTAATTTACTAATTTTCCCATGGTAGTATAACTTCAAAGATTCTCCTAGAACATATTTTATAAAAATTTCATCAATTTCTTAAAAAATATATTATTTGAGAAACTAGCAACAACATGGCTTCCAAAGTTTATCATTATCTGAGATTGAAAGATAAGACAATTCTGCATTTAAAAATAATACCCAGGTTCGAATCGCGACTAGATAAGTGGTCGTCAGCTTTTTTTTATTAAAAAAATAATTAAAACGATTTAAAAGAATTATCAGTCTTGATTATATTTATAAAAAAATAAAAATAAATTAAAAACTGAATATATCATTTATAATCTAAATCAAAAAATAATTTCAAAAAGTAAATTATATATTTTATTATATTTATGATTAAAATTTGATTGGTCGTTTTCTACGTTTATTCAATAATCATAAAAACGTTTGCAAATTAACAACATTTTTTTTCTAGATTAGACTATTTAGGCATATTTTTTTTATCAAAGAAACATACTTTTAGTTTTAGTAAGGATAATGTTGAATCTGAACTTTTATTCCAATTTTGAAAGATGATAAAGAAATATTATTTTATGTAATTAAAAACTAAATAATGTATCTATGTGGATATTTATTGTTTCAATAAATAGGAAAGAATATAAAATTATTTTTACCCATTAAAAGAAAAATAGTTATTTTCTAATTTTTAAATGATCATGAGATAAAAAAAATCGATTGATCAATAAAATTATTTCTTTTCGTTTTTAAAGGAAATCGAAAAAAATAAATCCATAATCATTAAATCAAAATTTCATTAAAAAATTAAATAAATAAATTAGAAAATAAAATTCACTAGATGAGATGATTTATTATATAATATGAAATTCAGATTCAAAGATATTATCAGAGAAAGTTGTAAATAAAAAGTAAAAAATGCCAATGATTTTAAGAGTTAATTAAATACACAGGGTGTAACTAAAATTTTTCTACAGGGGTATACAGTATTAGTCAAAATAAACAACAAAAAGTAGATATATAATCATTTAATTGAAAAGTTTTTGTTTTGCCGAGAGTAGCAGAGTTGTTGATTCACAAAGAGAAACAAAGAGGTTGTCCTCTGCTTGATGCAAATAAACATACACACATATATATCGAAATGATATATCTGTATATATATATATATATATATATATATTTATTTGTTTGAGACTATAGTTTCGAAGACTTGTCTTCATCATCAGTCTTTTTTAATTATAAATATTCTAACTGGCTACTAGCTAAGAAAACATCAAAAAATTTTCAATATCCATACGGTATTGACTCCATGAAAAACAATATTTATAATTAAAAAAGACTGATGATGAAGACCAAGTATTCGAAACTATAGTCTCAAACAAATAAATAATATATGTATACAGATATATCATTTCGATATATATGTGTGTATGTTTATTTGCATCAAGCAGAGCTCTTTGTTTCTCTTTGTGATATAATCATTTCTTCATAGATGATCCATTTTCATATTACGGTTATGTTTGTATATAAACTGTTTTACTATTGATAGTTGGTATTGTTATCTATTTTATTTTCAATCATTATCTAGTAACTTCTAACAAATAAACAAAAAAGCAAAGAAAAAAAAATTAGCAAAGCAAAAATTAAATTGTTTAGAATACTTTCTTCCTTCCTGTGCCCAAACAACATTTGTTTTAGCCTCCTTAAATTATTTAGAACGTTAACTAAAATTTCAAGGAAGGTTTCACTAAATAATTGTGAGATTGTGAAACCTACTTTGAAATTTTTTTAAGTGATTAGTTAAAAAATATTTCACCTAGAATCGATAGCTAACTCTTTAAAAATTATAGATTGTTAATATTTATATGATTTTGGTGTTTTGGTACTTTTTGATTTTTCAAATCTAGAAATGATTGAAATCAATTTAATGTAATCAGAATGATAGGAGACGTTTCTTATTTATTTTTCTATTCTAATTACATCTTTTATTTTCATCATCATAAAGTCTAGAGTCCTAAGACCCTCCTCCAATCATCCTTATCCCATGCCAACTCTTTTTTCTAACAGTCCCACAACCCATATCTGGGAGAAAATATTCCAATCTAGGTTTTCCTTTCTCATTTTCTTTTTCAATTCACTATTTAAAATATTCCTTAGTACCCTTGTCCTATTATCTGAGGTCCCTCTCTTTCTCAGCTTCTTCCAATATGTTCTCTTTTCTTTAATTTTTTCAACATCCCCCCGTTTCTAATTCTATATACCAATTTAATCTTCAACAATTTCCTATAGCATGAGATTTCGAAGACTTCCAGTCTATATCTTCCTGTGTCTACAATCGTCCACGTTTCACATCCATACAAAGTGATGTTTCATACGTCTTCAGCAACATCTTTCTAATTTCTAAACTAATCGAGGAGGACCATAAACTACTATGCTCCTCCTCAATCAGCCTAGAAAACAGGAAGATGCTATTGAAGACATATGTATGGACCATAGACATGTACGGGTGTGAAACCAGGCGCGGATCCAGACCTCTGATTTGGGGGGGGGGGGGTCGCCGATATATAAGATCTACTTTTGATCTCGGAAGGGTGTCGCGATCGAATTGTCCAAGCGGGGGGGGGGGGGGGGGGAGACTCGCCCCCCACCCTGGATCCGCGCATGTGTGAAACCTGGACAATTGGAAATGCGGAGAGAAAGAGATTAGAGGCTTTCGAAATGTGGTGCTACAGAAGAATGATGAATATCAAATGGATGGATAGAATTACAAATGAAGAAGTTCTTGGAAGAATCGGAGAAAGAAGAACCTTGTGGAAGAGTCTGAGGAAGAGAAGTGGTCAGATGATGGAGCACACACTGAGACATGGGGGACTGCTTAGGGATATCTTGGAGGGGGAGGTGGGAAAGAAAAGGGGAAGGCCCAGATCAGAATATTTCAACCAAATAATTGCGAGACATTTAGAGAAGTCAAACTGCTGCCGGGGGACAGAGCCGAGTGGAGACGGGTGGTTGCGTCAAATCAGTCTTAGGACTGTATACTCAATGATGATGATGATGAGGACCATAATAATTTTTCTTTGAAATAAACCCCATTTTAGCTTGAGAAATAATAGATTTAATTTCTTTTTGGCTTTTATTTCATTAGGGTTGAAAATACAATAATAAAAATCTTCTAAATATCTGAGTTTCAACACAAACATGACACGAATATAACATGAAAACGCCTACTTGTATATGTTTATATAAACTTTGTTGTTTATTTTGATGAATAGAATATACTCTTGAAGTGGAAGGATTTGTCTTTCCCCTTGTATATCATATAAATGAAAATACATAATAAATTATATAATAATCTTAAAATTTTTAAAAGATTTGTAAAATATGCCAATAATCTCCTGGTTGAATTGTAAAAAAAATAATAAATGGAAATTATTAACTGTTCTATAAATACAGCCATAGAGTGTATTAATAAAATTTGAAGTATCAGAAATTAGTGCAAACAATTCAACTATTAAACAATAATTGCCTGTTCACCTTTTAGCCATTGTAGATAATTGTTGGTCCATATCTGTATTTAATTCTATGTTTGGCCCGCTGGAAGATGCTCTAGCACTAGTTCCTCCTCGATCACATTCCGTCTCGGAGAATTCTCTACTATCAGAAAATCCGACCGGAGGCATCACTGGAAGGGCCAATGGAGGGCCACTGCGACCTCGTTCGTGTCTAAAACATCACATTAAACCAAATATACATATAAGAACAATTTTAAAAATGGAAAATGTTATGATTAAGAATGTGGACGACTTTGTTCAGTTGAGATTTGAAATTTTCGATAAAAACAAACATAAGGACGATAAAGATAAGAGTAAATAAATATTTAATTTAATATGGATTTACTATGAGTTAAGGATACTGGGTCACTTATTTCACATTAAGTGACCCAGTATCCTTAACTCATAGTAAATCCATATTAAATAAAATATTTATTTACTCTTATCTTTATTAAAGATGTTTCACCTTGCACCAACACCACAATCTCTACTGATTATCATAAGGACGATCCCTAATATAGCTCAGATGCAATTCGCTCTTTCCCCTACTCTCCCATGCGCAGAAAGGCAAAAATACTGCGTCGTTTCTTGGATCTGGCAACATTGCATTCTTACCGACGCTAAAAGACAAAGAATACAAAAAAACTTCATGAAACAGCTTAATGCAAAATTCCAGATGAGAACAGTATAGTTAGATTGAGAGAATTAGCTAAAAATCTCAAATGCACCACTTTTTAGATATGGAAAAATTGAGTGATTTTAGTGCGACGTTGCCAAGTTGCCATCTCTCACTTGCCATGCCATGAGAGAAAAAATTAAAATCATCAAAAGTACCTAACTTTTAACATTTTTCATACAAAATGAATACCGCTTGATACAATTATTTTAACAGAAAAATATTTGTTATATCTTCAGTTAATAATTCTCAGTTTTTCAAAATAATATTAAGAAAATTACGATTGTTATTTAATGAAACAGCCGCTTTAACATCAATCGGGTTAGGGTTCGTGTATTAAATATGTAAATTTCAATGGTCAATATTTACAAATTTAGTGCCGCAAGGACTATTGAAAAAAATTTCTACGTATAAAGGAAATTTGAAAAATAAAAATATTTTGCTCAAAAAAAAAACTTTTCTTGGACAAGTTAAGATTTTAAAGAGTTTTTAATTAACTTATGATAAAAAACAGTGAATTTTTTGATTTGTGAAAAATATGTTGTTGTTTGATTCCTTTATAGGCCAGGACCCACAGCTACTTTTTCAGTTTCTGATCTCGGAAAAGCTGAATTTTTTTTCCTTTGCTTCATTTGGTGTCACTAGTAAATAAATGGACCATCAGCTGGCCCACCTCCGGTGGGTGTAGCTGGGGCAGGCCCCCAAACACGTAAAAAAATAATTAAAAAAAACCAATACCGGAAAAGCTGAAACTTTGTCGACAATCCACACAAAAAGTTTTAGCCTCGTAACCACTCTATAAATATGAACGGAACTAAAATTTTAGGTTATGTTTTTTTTAACGTGACTGTACCACTCACACTAGGAAATCTCTATATGGATACACACATATTTACCGGATCATTTTCAAGCCATATATATTATATATATTACTAAAAATAATCTCCCAAATATGTTAAATTTTTTTGTTTTTTATCAAAACTAAGAGGTAAATAATTTCATTTTTTTTTTAAGTTACTCCGAATATATTATTCTAACAAATATTAGTTTTTCATCAAGATGGTGAAAGTCCTTCAATGAAAAATAAAATAATGATCATTTCCACACCCTTTCCTATCTACCATATGTAAAAAAATGTCATTTTTAATTGCAAATATGTTTGGAGTGGTAAATCGTCTTCAAATTTTAACAGTGTGTTTATTATGCTTTTAATGACTTATATTCCAAATTTCAAAGACTTCTTGAATTTTTGCATTTGTAAAAGAACTACCTTAAGTTGTAAACAAACGAAAAAAATATCCAGCTGATTTTAAAGTGGGGGATTTTGTTCGGGGTTTGGGGGCTGCCGCAGCAGATTTTCACTTGTTTACGTGAACAGCTGGAACATCCCCCACTTTAAAATCAGCTGGATATTTTTTTTTCGTTTGTTTACAATTTAATAAATATGACAACAAAGTTTCAGCTTTTCCAGTATTAGTTTTTTTAAGTGTTTGGGGGCTGACCCAGCTACACCCACCGGAGGTGCTCCAGCTGAGGGTGCATTTACCGTACTTACTAGTGACCGAGGGGTGAACCGCGACCTAAAATCGTGTACACCTACTTCCACTTTCATATCGAAGCAGAAGGCAACAGATAACAATAGATTATCTAATGAATTCCAAAATAATTCCAAAGATGGTGTACACCTAATTCCAATCGCGGTTCACCCATCGCTAGTGACCAAATGAAGCGTATGGGAAATTTTCTGCGTTCATGGTTTTGGTCATCAAAAAAGGTAGCTGGCTTCTGGCCTATTATATATTGGCGTATTTGAATCAGGACAGACACCATCATTCATTTCCTCTTATAAATTTAGTGTCGTGTAAAACAGCTCCAAGTCTTTCAAAATGTTACCTCGTGGGTGTAGATCTCCGAGATCGATGTTGCACTGCTACTGGAGGTGGACAACTCGGCTGAGGAGACGCTTCAGCTGATTCTGTACTGGATCCAGCTTCAAGACTACGTCGATGATGTGGACTTCCAGGATCGATGCCAGGCGGGGGCGGCAACGGCGGCGATGGCGGCTCGCCACTTCCGGAATAGCATTCGTGTTGCCGAAGGGTTGCCAGCTGAAGAGAATAAACCATTGCACCGCCACCAGAGCCAGCGCCGCCGCCACCCGGCAACGAAAACGTTGCATAAGGGCAGATCTCGTAGTCTTGGCCAAGTTTCTCCTAGACATAAGCACCAACTGGATTCGGATGTTATTTTAAATCCTAAAATTAAACAGAGAATTAAAAAATACATGCTGTTTAGTTAAAAAAGGCAGACCTAAGGCCCGGGAAATAGCTTTAGTAATTAAAATCGCATAACCAAGAAATGAATGAGAGCTTGAGCTGAAAATATCTCTAATATAATATAATAGTACCTGGAGGCACCGAGCGATGCACGGTAACCCTTGACCCCCCACCACCGCACCCCCACCCCTCCCGCCCCACCCCAACTGCGCCTCACACCCCTGAATCTCTACAACTGCACCCCCAACATCCCATCCCCACCCCCACCCAGGTTTTTGCACTTCTATCTTTCAGTGCTCCACATATTATGTGTATATTTGTTTACTCAGACACCAATTTAATGCACATTCGTTCATATCGATAAACATTATAAAAAATATAGAGGAAATAATAATAAAAAAATAATCGTATAGGATCTGAAATAAAAACATAAAATTAAAAAAAATATGTACGTCTCGGGACGCGCGACAGAAGTGATAACTTTCACCAAGCAAGTATTTTTTTAGGAAGACAATTTCAAGGATAATTGCCCGGAGAAAAGAGAATTGAATATTTAATTTTAATTAGAAGAGTGGGGGAGGGGGGGAGCCAAGGAATAATTATTAATATATTTAATGTTTCTGGATTTAAAATTAATTGTTGTCTTTCTTTCAGCTTAATTCAATTATACGATGGATCGATAGGCTAGTTGGTAGCGTGACAGCGAGCAACTCAGGAGACCGGTGTTCAATCTGACTCGAGGTAGCCATGCTACAAATCTGACGATTCGGGTTAGAGACAAATTTTAAAAATATATCTAAGTATCGCAATTAGTGCTTATGGCTAATGGTTAGCCGAAAAGCCAAAAAAAAAAAAAAAAACATCAGTTCAATTATACACATTTCAAATTTGCATCTCCGCAATTTATTCAATTGAATTATATTTATTAAATACATAGCTATATATAATATATTCAATTATTTCACACTTATAATAAAGTCTAATTCAAAAATATTCATTTTAGTAAAAGTAAAAAGCAAAGTTTTTTAAAATAGTTCTATAGTCCAGTGGTAGAGTGTGTGCCTCTGATGCAAGAGGTCTCAGGTTCTAATCTGACATCCAGCGAGTCATTTTTTTTATTGAGATTTTCATCTATCAATAATTACTTTAATTAAGAAAAAATCAATTAAGATGAATTTTGATGAGGTCCAGAACCCATGTGGATCTTTTTTCATCCGCAAAACTTGTTAATAGATTTGTTTCATCAAAATCAGTAAAGACCGTTTCAAAATAGAACCAAGACACAAATATATAAATAAATAAATATATATATATATATATAAATAAATAAATATATATATAAATATATATATAAATAAATAAATATACAATCTTTGCTCTGTTTATCAAGTAGATTTAGAAAGTGTGAAGAAAGGGGTCCTATTCCTTAATTTTATGCAAATGATAAATAAAATAAAAGATGGCGATTGAATTAGAGATGAGATGAGAGTGAATTGAGGAGTTGGAAGGAAAAATAGAAATTAAGTAAAGAAAATTTTTTTAGAAACTTTTTAAAATTTAAAATATAAAATACTAGGTAGGTTTCACATAAATAAAATATCAGATGCTTGTTTAGCATAACTCTTTTTATTTATGTGAAACCTACCTAGTATTTTAAATTTTAAATTTTAAAAATTTTAAAAATTTTTCTTTACGTTATTTAAAATATTTCACCAAGAATCCACACCATTCTCCCTTAACAAAAAAAAAAGAAAAATGGAAAGCCATAGCCATAGTCTTGTCTAAGTATGGTTGGAATATAAATTGAACTCCAGGTCCGAGTATAGTGGCTTGTGTATTTCTAATTTTATACAAATTATAAATTAAATAAAAGATATCTCATGTCCACCATACGTTCATTTAAAACCCCCCAAACGTTTCGAGATAATTTCTCTATTTATGAATTGAATTTTATTATCATTTTCTGATTCATTCGCCCGACGCTTTCTCTTACGAGATGCATGCAAGGTATTATATTAAGTCACTATTAATAACATCACTAAAAAGAGAAAAATAAAAATAATTTTTATAAAAAATAAATAAAACCGACTTCAAAAAAATTAAATGCAACAAAATAATAAGAACTCAAAAATCAAATAAAATGCACTAAAAGGTATAAAATAATTATCTAATATAGTTACAACTAAACGACGAAATAATAACATGAAATCACTCTTTGAAGTCGGTGCCAAACAAAATATATTAGCCAGCTTACCCGCCAAACGTACTAAATAAGATCCGTCGAGTTCGATTCATAAAATAATATATATGTTTGGCACCGACTTCAAAAAGTGATTTCATGTTAATATTTCGTCGTTTAGTTGTAACTAAATTAGATAATTATTTTATACCTTTTAGTGCATTTTATTTGATTTTTGATCTGATTATTTTATTTGTTGCATTTAATTTTTTTGAAGTCGGTTTTATTTTTTTATAAAAATTATTTTTAATATAAATATGATGATATATTTCTCTAAAGTGCACAACATATAGATTTATAGATAGTAATTATGAATGAAGGAATGAAAAGTCAATACAAATTAGAGAATTAATTAATTTTTCTATAAACTATATTTCATTCCTGTAACAGATAGATAACAAAAAAGATAATCAAACGCGATCATGAAAATTTTTAACAGTTTTTTCTTTATGATGAAAATAGAAAATCCAAACATATATGTAGATAAAATATTCCTTTGGACATAGAAAAAATTTCAAATTGTTGAAAAAATAATTTGACAATAGATGAATAAATAAAAAAAAGATGAGAGAAATTTTCAGCTGTCTCTTTTCAAACCATGGTTACGAGGGTGAGTTTCAAATACATTCAATATTTAATTAAAAATCAACAAGTACTTACAGATTAAATGAATCATTTGGGAGAGCCATATATGTAAGGTTTGATAATAAAATTTAAAAAAAAGAGAAATTGATCGAAAAATATTAATTTTTTTGCAATAATGAAAAGGCGCCTTCAAAGAATAAAAGATTACTAGTTATCTAAGAAATAAATATACAATGAAGGCACCTCAATAAATAATGTAGAAATATGGCTTTAGTAAGAAAATAAGATTAATAGAAGAATAATCTTATTAGAAACTGGATGAGTTTTATACAAAATGATACTTTACTTGGTCAAATACGATTTCAAACAACCGAGTTTTCACATAAATTGTTAAGGACGTTCCCTAATATAGCTCAGATGCAGTTCGCTCTTTTCCCTACTCTCACATGCGCAGAAAGGGAAAAATATTTTCACTGTGTCGTTTCTCGAATCTGGCAACATTACATTCTTACCGACGCTAAAAGACAAAGAATAAAAAAAAACACTTCAAATGAAACAGCTCAATGCGAAATTCCAGATGAGAACATTATATTTAGGTTGAGAGAATTAGCTAAAAATCTCAAATGCAGCAGCTGCAGAAGTTTTTTAGATATAGAAAAATGGAGTAATTTTAGTGCGACGTTGCCAAGTCGCCATCTCTCACTTGCCCTGCCATGAGAGAAAAAAATTAAAATCATCAAAAGTACCTAACATTTAACATTTTTCATAGAAAACGAATACCGCTTGATACAATTATTTTAACAGAAAAATATTTGTTATATCTTCAGTTAATGATTTTCAGTTTTTCAAAATAATTTCAAGAAAATTACGATTGTTATTTAATGAAACAGTCAGCTTTAACATCAATTGGGATAGGGTTCGTGTGTTAAATATGTAAATTTTAATGCTCAATATTTACAAATTTAGTGCCGCAAGGACTATTGAAAAAAATTTCTACGTATAAAGGACACTTATAAATTTCTGTATTAAAAGGATTGCAAGAAAATTGATTTATTAGGGAACGTCCTTAAAGTGAATCAATGCAAATAATACACTCTGATACTAATAATCAATAGAGTGGGAATTTCTGGGTTATTTTAATGCGAATAGTCCCTTAAAAAGGCTTAAATAGTGTCTTATAGGCCTTTAGATTTTCATCATTAAATAATGTCTTCCAAGACATAAATAAAAGACTAGTCGTAGTTCCTTATATTCTCTAACAAATAGGGTCCAAAATACTTAAAATTTCATGGGGTTTTAGGGTTTAGGGACATAAAAAATTGGCAATAGTCCCAATCAGAACAAATAGGTTGGTACCTAAGAATCATTAATTAAGGCAGTGAAGACTGGCGCATAGAAACGATATAACAATTTCTCTCATTACTGTTTGATATCAAATTCGAATAAATGAGGTATCATTTTATTCATAATAAAATGCTCAATATTTTATCTAAGATAACAAAATTTGATAAAACTAATATTTACCGAGATATTAATGGTTAAAAAAATAAATTACTTTAGGACCTAAAAGTTTATATTAACAAATCTGTCTCAATTCTCCGTCCACCTGTCTGTCGGTTTGTGTGTTTTTAATAAAAATTCATATCTCAAGAACGGATTAAAATTTTGAAATTTGGAACTTAGCATACTCGTTGAGCTGAATTCAACGGGTATACTAAAATTTCATTAAACAATCTTAATCCGTTCCTAAGATATGAATTTTTATTAAATCAACTGATGAACGAGGCAACTTTCACTTAAAATCTACCCATTTTTGAAATTATCCTACCAATTTTCCCTTTTAAAAATTAGTCCCCTCACAGGTATTCAATCGAGATAAAAAATACACACCACAGAGGTTATGATACTTGTTAAGTATAGGAATTTTTTAAAAAATAATATGGTTTTTGAGAAAAAAAAATAAAAACCACCCAATTTTCAAGTAAAGGAATACAAAGGATATGACAATTTGGACCAAATGCTTACCATACATACCGTTATTGGCTGATCCCTAGCTCAAGTTTCAAATTTGGTTGCTATGTAATTTAGAGAAGCTGAAATATAGCACACCCACAGGTCTATTCTCTAAAAACAGAAGTTAAAATTTAACATCTTAAATTGGGAGTTAAAAAGTAAAGTAATAACACCATCGTTCAAAAATGCTCTTCTCTAAATCAAGTTTTAACAGCGACGTTAACATTTTACTTTTTAACATCAAGTGTTAACGATCCATATGAAGACAGCTACGTTTTCTGCTTGTTCGTGCAAATGTTAACACTTTGGTGTTAAAGTTTTTGCTTACAGAATAGCAATTTGAGGCAAGGTGTTAAAATGAATTAACGCTGATTTCGGATGCTAAAAGTTAACTTTTTTGCTTAGAGAATTGACCTGTCACACATCATTGAATTATTTTGGTGAGTTTTAGCTTTTATTCGTCCAGATTTTATTTTTATAAACTCAGTTTGTATGTCTTAATTGCATCGAATACTATTATTTGGAGTTGTCCGAGTGAAAATAACTTTTATAGTTTTGTATATAAAAGACTTGGAAAATTTAATCTCACGAAAGTGAATGAAATAATTTAATTACATGCTTCGCTATGTAACTGAATGTAAAAATACAAACAGACAGGCAGGAGGACAATGAAGCAAAAGAGATTTGTTAATATAAACTTTTAGGTTCATTTCAATAAGTGGAATACGCTTATAAATAGCGGCCTACATTTAATTTAAGCCCTGTATATTATAGATAAATAATTGATTTTTTTTTATATTTATACTATTTAAGGGAATTAATATTTACTGGGTAAGTAATATTTACATAGCATATGGTTTTAAAAAAGCTAACTAAAGGAATAATCGAGAGTATCGAAAATTCTACCTACCTTTTCTAGATTTGGTTTGGAACCCTTGCGACCAGGACAGGGTGAATACATTTGATCTCCCTGAACCTGAGCTACTGCAGCCGCTGGCGTTCCACTCACATCACGATTCCTCTCATTTTGTAATTCGGCAAGTGTTTTTGCTGTACTTTTAGTACTCGCGCGTCTTTGACGTCTTCCGCGACGTCGACGGACAAACAAAACACAGCCACAAACAATTAAAAACGAGAGGGAAAGTAATGCAGAAAGCACAGGAATGACATGCGTTAGAATTCGAGACCAAGTGAGATCTCCAAGACCAGCCGCTTCAGCTGCAGCTGCTGCAGCGACCGCGTCTTCAGGTAAAGGAGTCGATGGCAGTGTCGAAATCACATATTCATGGCGGACCTAGAAAACATTTGATCAATTAATGTATCTTGAATTTGTAATTAAATTTAAAGTATATATAATATTACGAACACAAATTTTAGCAAAAAAAAAAAAAAAAAGTCGAGCTGGACAGTAAATCGGGGGTTCCGTATCTTATAACTCCAAAATAGAGCAATAACCTCGCATCAGGCATGTTTTTTTTTATAATGATACTGATACAAGAAGAAGTTGCACTGAAAAGATTCAACCTCTGAAGTCCGCGTTGGACCCTTGTATCTTGGAAATAAGAAGAGATTTAGGGATTGGGTCGGAGTTGAAGGTGTTCGTGGATGCGTGTCTTGAAAGATTGAAGGTTATATGTTGCTGGGAAGACGGTCGGAGGAAGAGAGTTCCAGTCTCTAGATGTCATAGGGATAAACGAGTTGGCGAATGCGTTCGTTCGGTTAGTATCCAATTTAAGCGCGTAGGGGTGCGATTGTTTTATAAGGAATGACCGTTATGTAGGTTCAAATCCCCCATACATGTAACTGTGAATATATTGGTCAATGTTTAGAAAGTCAAGTACATAAAATGAAAACCAAATTACTGTAAAATAAATTGAAAAAATTGAAAATTTTAATTTCCCTGAAACCTCATCATTTTTTCTAAGGAAATAAACTCGTTTCCTTGTCGGAAAATGGTCAATATATTTTTATAATTTTTTTATTGATAAATTTATTTTAAAAAATTTCTTTTCTTTTCTAACCTCTTCCTCTCACTAAAAGCTGTGTCTGAATTATGTATATTAGAAAAGGATTCCAATTTTGTTTTTCCCATGCCAGAGTCAAGGGGTATATGATTCCTGAACAAATCAGTTAGTCATCGAACCGCCCATTCATAAAAAATATATACTTTTTTCTGTTTAGCCTTATTTTTTGCTTTCCCCTTCTAGTTGAAAGGAGTAAAAAATCTTATGCTTTATTTCTTATATATGTTGCATATCGGAGAGAGATTCGTCTTAAGAGTTTGGCTAACGGCCCGGCACAGGCTAGTTAGCGCTTGGGTTCGATTCCCGAGGGGACGAAAAAAGGTCTTAAGGGTTTGGCTAACGGCCCGGCAAGGTATTTAGCGCTTGGGTTCGATTCCCGAGAGAACGAAGCCCTCTGATATGCAATTTAAAAATATTTCTACTAAAATCTTTGATTCGTTCCTAAATAAAATTAAATTCACTTCTTTATATTATAATGGATAGTTATTTACCTAACCTGGATTGATTTTTGAAAAAATTCCATCTTTTTTTCAAAAAAAGATGCTTAAATCTTTACATTAATTATAAAAAATAAAATTTAGTTTCAAGATTTTATTAATATCCATTTCTTACTTTGCCAGTGTCCGTCTTCGCTTCTATAAGAACATGATACCAGGTTGCTGAGAGTAGAGGTGTAATATAGAATTCGCCTGTGATAGCAACCACTTCATCAAGGGAGGTCCAGAAAAGTCCTCGACGCTCTCTATAGGAGATGGTAAATGCGCGAGGAGGACATCCGCCGGATCCCCAAGCCTGAAATAATACAAAGAAGATTTAGAAAATTTAACAAAACAAATCTATTTCAATTCAAATTATTGAATCTTATTATTATATGAGCCGTACAAATCGATCAACTATATAAAAAAAGTGCTATGAAATAATGTATATTATTACATACATAATTTATTATTCAATGGCCAAAATTTTTTTGTCGTTTAATAGTGTTAATCTATATTATTTGTGAAATTTATTATAAATATAAAAGCTATGACTGAACACTGAACCAAGTGCTTTGACACTTAAATTTAAGATATTTCAAAAAGTGGAGTTAATTAATTTGTGCAGTGAATGGTTTATATATTATTCAGTGGCGTAATTACATGCTGCCGCACTCAGCAATGTGAGGGCGCAGAAAAATAGAGGGACCAAATCCTGTTGTCTGTACTTTCTTTACCATTTTTACTTTACCATCAAGTATTGTAATCGTGCATAAAAAAGTGTTTTTTTCATTCTTTTTTTCGAAATATCTCAAAAACGGTAGGAAGTATTTTGATTAAAAAAATTGAGCGAAACCATGGCATTTCGGTCTACAAAAAAGCTCTAATAAATGAACATCGAAAAAATTATATTTTTCGAGATAATAATTGTTTTGTCAAAATGTCTGTTGGTCTGTGCTTTACCAAATTTTTGTGGACGAGCTACTCTCAAAAACTAGTGGGCAATATCGAAACCAAATTTCACAACGTAGTTTTGGTGCATTAAGATTAAGAGCTGATTAGATTTTGGTGCATATCGACCGAAAATTAAGGGGATGGAGGGGGGTGGGGGTTTAAAATTAAATCCAGGCCATTTGAGCAAACTCAACAAAATTTTGTATACATAATCAGTGGACCCCCAGAAGACTTAAAATGCAAAAAATAACTGCCCAAAATGGGGGTGGTGGTGGGGGTCAAAAAATGAAAATATAGGCTCTTGTACCAAACTCAACCAAATTTTGTATACATAATCAGTGGGACCCCAGGAGTTTAAATATGGAAAAACTAACTCCCTCCCTTCATGATTATAAATAATTTTATTAAATATTAAATATAAGTGAGGGGCCAGGTTGTTTGGTAAAGTCAAGTGGATGGCCACATCAGAACACGTCAGCTTATTTTAAATGAGAGATTTTGCAAAAATATAAAATCCAAGAGGAAGAATTTTCAATTTCAATTTTTTTTTGATAATTTTTAATTGTATTTATGGTAAGCGATGCAAATTTGTTCTTTTTAGTTATTTTTTGTTTTTTAATTTCTGGATAAAAATTTGGAGTATTTTTTGTGATAAGAGCCCGAATAATATTTTAAGAGAGGCCTAAAATTCAAGCTCCGCCATTAAATAATAATTACTAATTACCTTAAAATAAATATATAAAGATTTACAACATTTTATAAACGATACGTGTACTTAACTTTTTTAGTCACAATATTAAATTTATTTAATTCTTTTGTTTGTTGTTTCTTATTCGATAAAAAATATTTCCCATAAGAACACTATACTTTCCTGTTAACTAGCTCCTCTGATTTTCCCCAATTCTAAAGAAAAAATATATAAATTCGTCCGAAAAAACAAAACCAGTTCTAGTGATATAAAAGAAAAAAAATGTATATATAAATACAAAAATATTTTATATAAAAATTTTTAAGAAAAAATAAAACCGACTTCAAAAAAATTAAATGCAACAAATAAAATACACTAAAAAGGTATAAAATAATTATTATCTTATTTAGTATACAACTAAACGACGAAATATTAAGATGAAATTACTTTTTGAAGTCGGTGCCAAACAAACTATACCTATAAGCGAGCGTACCCACCAAACGTACTAAAGTAAGATCCGTCGAGTGCGATTCATAAAAGGTATATGTTTGGCACCGACTTAAAAAAGTAATTTCATGTTAATATTTCGTCGTTTAGTTGTAACTAAATAAGATAATAATTATTTTATACCTTTTAGTGTATTTTATTTGTTGCATTTAATTTTGAAGTCGGTTTTATTTTCTTAAAAATTTTATTTTCTCTTTTTTAGTGATGTTATTAATAGTGATCCTATCATCAGAACTTGACCAAATTAATATTGCACCATCTCTAAGATACACCCTTTCCAATAAAAAAGAATCATCGAAATCGGTTCATAAACAAGAAGTTAGTCCTGAACAAACCTAACAAAAAAGGTCTAATACCTACGAAAAAAATGGGACCAATCGGAACGTAGACTGGACCCAATGCAAATTTTTTCAAAATCGGTTCACAATTGGCGGAGATATGAGGTAACATAGGCATGCAATGTCCCGACAGGCCACTCACCTTCTTGCAAGCCCCTTTTGACAACAAACCAAGCTTACCTCAAAATTCATCCATGTGCAAATATTACATTACTTTAGAACACTCCGATTCAAATATTTTATTTCAGAACATTCAATATTAAAACGATTCAATTCCAATCCATCTTACTTTTGTAAATTAAATTCTAATTCGTATTCTCATTTTTTTCATAAACTTCATTTTATTAATATTGTATGCAGATCTACTATTACACGGTTTAAGCTCAAACATTACACTGTCCAATAATAATTCATATA
This sequence comes from Forficula auricularia, assembly GCA_024734495.1. NCBI lineage: Eukaryota > Metazoa > Arthropoda > Insecta > Dermaptera > Forficulidae > Forficula > Forficula auricularia. The sequence goes on along the minus strand of JALMQS010000153.1, from coordinate 22,587,477 downwards.
ATAAACTCAACCAATATCTTATCTTAAATCTTATATAATGTATACATTAACTTTTTTCACTCGTACTTCCCATTTTAAATATATAACGTATATATATATTTTAGACAAACTTCTTTTATTAATACCATTTTCATAGCATTACCTGGTCCTTAAATATTAATTGTTCTACAATAGTTACAGGAGAATCTCTACACATAATAATCTCATAATTTCAAAATATATCTATTATAAAATCTAGTATCTAAATTAATAACAAATAATTCTTTCCCCACTAACAACATCAACTAGTTTTAATTAATTTAAGACTTAATCTAGCAATTCTATAAATAGCTCATAAATTTTCCCTCATATAACAATCAATCCAAGTGGTAGATTTAAACCTTTTTCAAATCGCCCGGTGGAAAACCGCTGCCAATTTCTCAAATGCACTCATATTGAACATATTCTGCAAATATAATAACCAAGTTCGGAGTTTTTAATTGGTTTACCGGCTTTCTCTTATCTTTACTTTTTCTTGTCACCCTTTTTCATTTCCACCCCAAACTCTCCTTAGCCAATGACATCCAATTAAAACCACCAATTGCTAATACCACATGACATCAATTAAAATCAATTTCTGCAAACATTCGCAGTCTATCTCGTGCAATTCGAATTTACACGACGTATTTCAACATCTCGAACATGAAAAACCCGCTCTTTAGTGTCCTATCCGAAACTAGTAATTGACGTAAATAAATCTAACTCACGTTGACTACCAATTCGAGAAACTATACACTTCATTCAAAAATTTCGAAAAAGGAGGGTCTGCTGTCGTATCAGAAAGGACATCCCTAGTAGTGCGTTTAACTAATCTAGAATCCAATGAATGCGAATGCCATATGCATCAAAATCACAAGTTAGGCCATTCAACTAAATTTTCTGCATAATATATTTGCCCCCAAAGACCCCAGAGACAAACAATTTTTTGACTACCTCCTTGAGTGCCATTATAATATCCTGAAGAATTTCCCATCTTCTGAAATATCTTCCTCGGTGACTGCAACGTCCACAACAAAAATTGGCACAAATTTTCGAGCCGCAATTCCCCTACGAGCTCCGACGCTGAAATCTTCTATGCGGCGTGTGGCCTCACACAATTATTAACGGCCCCACAAGAATCCTATACAAAGCCAATGAAAAATCCAATCTTTCGATCTTTTCATCACTTCACACTTCTGTCCTATGAAGCAAAAATTTCGGTCTCTTTAGGTAAATCTGACCAACAATCTGATAAAAATTAAAACCTCCGCCAATTTGCAAAAACCCCCGTCACCCCACTCCAGCCCCAGAAAAGATATGGCTAGGTTGATAACGATAACATTAATTGAATGACATGCGAAATTTTTGTTGCCAGCTTACCAGTGGAATGAACTCTGCATCAGAGATAAAAACGCTTTAGAACTGCAGACGTCCTTAACGAGGTAATTCAAATAGGCTTAAAAACCTAGTATCCCTCAAATTGACTGGGTGAGACAAGGATTCTAAGCTCTTGGTTTGTGTAGACAATGCGCAGATTCCGTCCGTGAAAAACAAATCCTTTTCAGAAATGGCAACTTTCACAGCTAGAATGTGACCGAGTTGATTGACTAAGCCGCAAGCCTGCATGCAAAAAACTCATCTCTGAGGCAAAGAAATCATTCGACCAGAGAGATAGCTGACACGTCTCGCATCTGCTCCATGGAAAACGGGCTTTTTCAGTTACACAAGGCAATAAGTAGAATTTTCGGTGTCCCTCTACTTCCCGCCCCTCTTCACCCAAATGGTTCAGTAGCCACCGACCCCGCTGAAAAAGCCAGAATCACTAGCATCCTATTTCGCAACTAACTCCACTTTAGATGACAAAGGGCTGAACCCGCCCATCTTATACCCCCAAACCAACCTCATGGGCAAAATAATTTCAGGCCCCAAATAATCATAAAAGCCATTAATAAATTAAATTCCAAATCCGCCGCAGGCCCGATAACATCCTACCAATTCTCATTAAAAAATGCGCCCCTGAACTGTTCCTAGTCTCTAAGTCGAAGCTATTCCGAACTTCGACGAGTCGGCATATTCCCCAAAAATGGAAAATAGCCAGAGTAACACCTATTCTAAAAAGGAGACACATCACAAATCTCTAATTACAGGCCTATCTCGATCACCTCTGTTCTTTCCAAATTAATGGAATTAGTCATAAACCAACACGTCCTTCATCACTTAGAAAACAATAAATTAATTCACGATAGGCAATATGGATTCAGACAAAATCGTTCCACAGGCGACATCTTAACCTATGTCACCCACACCTTGAACAATACTCTAGAGGCCGGAAAAGAAACCCTCGCTGTAGCCCTTGATATCTCCAAAGCTTTTGACCAGGTTTGGCACAAAAATCTTCTTGCCAAACTACCAGCCTTTGGATTCACACCAACACTTCGCAAATGGATTGAAAGCTTTCTGACAAACCGAAGTATAAAAGTTGTGGTGGATGGAACATCTTCTGAATCGTTCTCCACAAACTCTGGTGTTCCCCAAGGCTCTGTAATCTCCTCCACACTCTTCCTTATTTATATAAACGACCTTATTGATCAAACGGCAAACCCCACTCATTGTTACGCCGACGATAGCACTCTACACGGCAAACCCTCTCTCCCGAATAATCGAATCAATATTGCCTCCTCAATTACTCTCGACCTAGACAAACTGAATAAATGGGGCTCTCAAAATTTGATTAACTTCAATTCAAACAAGACTCAATGTTGTCTAATTTCTAGGCGCGAAAATAGAGATTTCCCTGATATTCACTTCGATTCGAATACCCTGAAAATGTGTGACAGCCTATCCATGTTGGGCGTCTCTGTCGCATCTGACCTGTCTTGGAATGAACACATCTCCTCTGTGGCGAAATCTGCAGCAAGGAAGATTGGCTTCTTATTCAGGTCCAAGCGATTTTACAAACCCCCACAACTTCTCACCATCTACAAGGCCCAAATCCGCCCCTGTCTCGAATACGGCTCTCATCTGTGGAGAGGAGCCTCAAAATATTCTCTTGCTACCCTTGATGCAATTCAGAAACGAGCCGTCAGGCTAATTGACGATTCTACCCTCACCGACTCCCTCGACTCGCTGGCTCATCGAAGAGATGTCTCCGCCCTTTCCCTTTTCTATAGATACTATCACGGCAGGTGCTCTGATGAGATAAAATCAATAATTCCCCCCAAAGCATGCTTTGCACGCAGCACACGTTTTGCCGACTCCCAACACTCTTTCGCGGTCAAATTAGAAAAGTGCCGGACCACTTCATTCGCGAATTCATATATCCCCATGACTTCAAGGAACTGGAACTCTCTCCCAGCCTCTATCTTTCCCGGCACCTATGATCTTCAAACCTTCAAAACCAGGGTGCATAGACACCTACGTCTACACCCTCTCACTTAAACAACTTTCCCTTCTCTTCGGTAATGCAAGGGTCTTTCGAGATCCATAGGGGCTACATCTTTACTGGTGCACCCCTTCTTGCATTCGATTGCATTAAAAAAAAAAAAAAAAAAAAATTCAGTCGAATAGAGAACCTCCTCCTTTTTTTGAAGTCGGTTAAAAATATGTATTAATCAAAATAAATTTCTTAAAGACTTTTTTTTTAAATTTCAATGTTAGTTTCAAGAATATAAAATAACTAGATGAGAAGCCCCCTTCGGCGGGAGTCTCCGGTAGCCCCCCCATTCCACCTTCGCTCCCACCCGTCCCCCTGCGCCGCACCCCCGCATCCTACCCCGCACCACACCCAGTTTTTGCATTTCTAGCTCCCTAGAGGTCCCTCAGATTATGTATACAAGAGATTTAGCATTAATAAACGTATGTACCAAATTTGAATGCTAAAACCTAAAAACTCGAGGAGATAGAGCACTTTTAAAATTTCAAAAATTTACCCCAAAATTTCTAATCCTCCTGCGGCTTGCGCCTAGTTCGAATATTTACAAAAATATAGTATTTGCTTATAAAAATAATATAATAAAAATTTATTTTCCCATGGGGAAGCGGAAAAGTCTTTATTTTTGCATTTTTACATTTTTGAACGAAAAATTCTTATACTAGAAACCTCAAAATCTTGTGAGTACAAACATTTTGACACCAGAATAAACTTTCTACGATTTTCCGTTTTGGATTTATCAAGGGTCTTGGAATAAGTTTTATTTTCAAAATTAAAAAAAAACAAACAAAAACAATTGAACAATTGGGCACCCCCCCCTCCCCTCACAAAAATCCCGATTACCTCCCTACTATTTTGGTCCATCTCCCGTGTGTTGATTATGTTTCATTTCGTTAATAAAAAATGAATCGAAATTCCCATTGAAAAATTATTTATCGAAATTCAAGGAACTTGATAAAAGGCTGGCTAGTCTCTTTGCTTTCCTTCAAGGCTCAGTTGAAGCCAAGCCAAGCAGACCGGCGAGAGCAAGGACCTTAAGGCCAGCCAGCCAAAGGTAAGAGACACATGACAGATTGGTGTACTTTCTAGTTTCCTAACATTTACTTTCTCTTGTCCTAACTCCTTGTTTATTTAATTGATTACATATTATAAATTAATATCGATTTAATTTATTTTAATGAACATCTCTTTATATTTTAAAGGGGTGACTACCCTTAATTTAGCTTTCCACTCAAGTGGATGATATCTCGCAGATTCTGGGACTATTTCAATGCGCTAAGCACAAAAATGGATTGAATTTATTTTAATGAACATCCCTTCATCCCCCAAAGGGGTGACTACCCTTAATTTATGTTTCCACTCAAGTGGATAATATCTCGCAGATTCTGGGACTATTTCAATGCGCTAAACACAAAAATGGATTGAATTTTTTTTTATGTACATCCCTTCATCCCCTAAAGGGATGACTACCCTTAATTTAGCTTTCCACTCAAGTGGATGATATCTCGCAGATTCTGGGACTATTTCAATGCGCTAAACACAAAAATGGATTGAATTTATTTTTATGAACATCCCTTCATCCCCTAAAGGGGTGACTACCCTTAATTTAGCTTTCCACTCAAGTGGATGATATCTCGCAGATTCTGGGACTATTTCAATGCGCTAAACACAAAAATGGATTGAATTTATTTTTATGAACATCCCTTCATCCCCTAAAGGGGTGACTACCCTTAATTTAGCTTTCCACTCAAGTGGATGATATCTCGCAGATTCTGGGACTATTTCAATGCGCTAAGCACAAAAATGGATTGAATTTATTTTTATGAACATCCCTTCATCCCCTAAAGGGGTGACTACCCTTAATTTATGCTTTCCACTCAAGTGGATGATATCTCGCAGATTCTGGGACTATTTCAATGCGCTAAACACAAAAATGGATTGAATTTATTTTTATGAACATCCCTTCATCCCCTAAAGGGGTGACTACCCTTAATTTAGCTTTCCACTCAAGTGGATGATATCTCGCAGATTCTGGGACTATTTCAATGCGCTAAACACAAAAATGGATTGAATTTATTTTTATGAACATCCCTTCATCCCCTAAAGGGGTGACTACCCTTAATTTAGCTTTCCACTCAAGTGGATGATATCTCGCAGATTCTGGGACTATTTCAATGCGCTAAACACAAAAATGGATTGAATTTATTTTTATGAACATCCCTTCATCCCCTAAAGGGGTGACTACCCTTAATTTAGCTTTCCACTCAAGTGGATGATATCTCGCAGATTCTGGGACTATTTCAATGCCCTAAACACAAAAATGGATTGAATTTATTTTATGAACATCCTTCTCGCCTAAAGGGGTGACTACCCTAATTTAGGTTTGCGCTCAAGTAGATGATAACTAGCAGATAAGTACAAGTACATACAAGACTATGCCGACTTCTTCAAGGCTTCTATAATTATATTATAAGAACATTATTAATATCAAGTTGCAAGAGTACATTATAATTTCAGACCAAACATATAATATTTTACCCATCAAATAGTTACATCACACATTCGTCTAAAGTACATTATTTTCGTTTATCTTTTAAAATATTATATGTTTGATCTGAAATTATAATGTACTCTTGCAACATGATATTAATCATGTTTTTATCATTGTAGAAGCCCTGAAGAAGTTGACGAAACGTTGGTTGAAAAATAAAAAAATAATCACACAAAAACTTGTCCTTATTTCCCATTGTAAACTTTCAAATTAATACACATTATGGACGGAAATGAGAATAATAATAATATTATATTAAAATAAGCTGACGTGTTCTGATGTGGCCATCCACTTGACTTTACCATACAACCTGGCCCCTCACTTATATTTAATATTTAATAAAATTATTTGTAATCATGTAGGGGGGGGGGGGTTAGTTTTTGCATTTTTAGACTCCTGGGACCCACTGATTATGTATACAAAATTTGGTTGAGTTTGGTAAATGGCAAAGATTTTCATTTTTTGACCCCCCACCCCCATTTTGGGAGGTTAGATTTTGCATTTTTAGACTTCTGGGAGTCCACTGATTATGTATACAAAATTTGGTTGAGTTTGCTCAAACAACCCCCTCGACCGCCCTTAACTTTTGGGTCGATATGCACCAAAATCTAATCAGCTCTTAATCTCAATGGACCAAAACTACGTGTGAAATTTGGTTTTCGATATTCACACTAGTTTTTGAGCTAGCTTCGTCCACAAATTTGGTAACGCACAGACTAACTAACTAACGAGACATTTTGACAAAACAATTATTATCTCGAAAAATATAATTTTTTCGATGTTCACTTATTAGAGCTTTTTTGTAGACCTAAATGCCATGGTTTTGCTCAATTTTTTTAATCGAAATAGTTTCAGCCGTTTTTTAAATATTTTGAAAAAAAGAAGGAAAAAACCACTTTTTTCATGCACGATTACAATACTTGACCATACCCTGTATGGTAAAGTAAAAAAAGAAAGCTCCTTTTGATTAAATAAAGATAAAAAAAATAATGGCCTTCGAGTAAATGAAGCCATTTTTTTCGAAATAATTAACTTGAACAAATTACCTCAAGATCGAGAATGATTGTGGATCCATTAGCACTGGTAGCCTCTGAAGCTGAAGGAGGCAAAGGAACTGTGCCTGCAGTTGATCGAGTAATAATCGAACTCCATGGTCCATCTCCGACCGAATTACTTGCTTTTAATTGCATTTCGTAGGCACATCCACAACGTAATCCTTTTAATCGAAAGAAATTCAAGTCAGAATCCAAATGTGATTCAACCCAACTGTTTTCATGATCCCTTTCCATTTCACCTACAAAAAAATGATAGTATTAATTTGTAAATAAAATAAAACATTAATTGATTTTTATAGGGAATGTTTTTATTTAGTTTATCTTTTTTTTTTTTAATTTTTAAGGTTTGCGTTTTCTTAGGATTTTTTTTTGAAATTTAGTCATTATTATTTAAATACTTCTGCATCGATTGGTGGCAAAACGAAATTTATGAACAATACAGTGCCGGAGATATTAAATTTCAAAAATCGAGTTTTTCAGGCACTTTAACATTGCACTATACGGGATATCGGAAAATTTACATACATATTTAATTATAATTAAGAAACCCTTCTTACCATTTTTATAAAAAACTAAACCAAGATTAAACAATAGCCAATACATATTTTAAGACAATTTTGATTCATAGTTACAACCTTAGACCATGAAATATATAGACACGCCCTCTGCTACTCTCCACGCAGAGTGAAGTGAGGCCAACATCGCCTACAGATGACGTCACGTTCTCGCATAAATATTTTGGTTATATTAATTTAATATTAATTTGCGATTATTGGAATCCAAAATAAATAATCTAAACTACGATAAATTTATCTCAATGTATAATAATTCCTATAGTGGCCATGCTATTTCTGGGTGTTCCTACCTACAGATGACGTCAAGTTCTATAGGAGATGTTGGCCTCACCAAATCGACACCAGGGCGTGTCTATATATTTCATGGCCTAAGGTTACAACACAGTTTCTCAGATAATAAGGAATAAATAATGAAAAATGTATAAAAAAAAATTTAGACTAAAAACAATTTGGCAACAGCGCAAGATGCATCCGCTAGATTTTTTAAAAATTATAATTTTCATAAAGTGTAACGTAGGTGTTGATTAAATTTCTTAAAAAATAACAAAACGATTTTTATAGAAATTTAAAATGTATTTTATATGTCATTTTAATATAAAAACATTCAATCTCTTACAATGGTGCCAAATTTGTCAAACGAGCACGGGATTGGCTAGAATTGGTACATAAACAGCAAAAAGTTTTGGGCTTATGAATTATGAATCCTTATTGTCTGTTCTATATACTCTAGCATTAACTTTTTGCTAGTATTGTCGCGAAACAACTACCTTAAATGTTTTTTTTAATAACATAAAATAATAAATAGAGTAATTTTAATCAATTATCATTATTTAATTGATCGATTTACCAGACAATTTCGGTCACCCCTGGTTGACCATCTTCATTAGTTGTTTTTTGTGTTTTAATTTTATTCCCTGAGAATTGGTTGCTATGAATTCTATAAAATTAATTAGAAGAAATTTTCTCTTGGTAGAAATTTGAATTGAGACGTGATGGAAGGTGCCCAAGAATAGTGAAAAAAGTTCTCTCTGACTTGGAGGGGGTTGGTTCAAGATGCAAAGCCATTTATCTATAATTAGGGGGGGGGAAATCCATTCTTTAAAACTTCTATTGATGTCTCTGTTTAGAAAGGACAAATTTCGAGCAGTGCTGATGGATAGAAGGGGAAGTATTTTGTATGTTTCCCTCATTGACCCCTTTTAATTAAGTGAATTGTTATTTCTTTTAATAATCTGGCTATATGTATATATGTATGTATGATTGTGAATGAAATGAATGATGGCCAAACCCGTTTTTTTATATTAATTTGTAGACCCTGAAGGAGGGAAGATCCTTCGAAACAACGGTTTTTAAGTGGGAAAAGATGACTGTCTAATAAATCTATTTTATTCTAAAGAATTTTTTTCACTATCCTTGGACTGGTTACCATCACTTCTCAGCAATTAAATTAAATTTTTGTATTATATAGTCAGAATTTTGAGTGGTGTATTTTGTGGTGGTTTTTCAACCTTTTTCATGAGGAGACCCCTTAGTATGAAAAAAAATTTCGCCCCTACCTTCCGCTTTTTGTAACTTGTATTTTATTATGTTACAAATATCAAATATGTACAACATTTTTATTAAATTTTATAATTAGGTATTGGCTAAATAAACAATTAAGTACCTATAACAGACATATTTTTACATCGATTTTTACATTAATTAACATTTTCTTAATAAAAATATATTTTTAAACTTTGTTTTTCTTTTCTTTTTTACTGAGGCTTCGCGACCCTCTAGGTGGTCGCGACCCACACGTTGAAAAACACTGATATAGAGTAATCAATTATACTTGATAATATCAATTTTTTTAAAATATTCTTTACTATTTAAATTGAAAGTAATGGAAGGCAGCCCAGGGGTAGTGAGGAAAGAAAAATTAACACATATCCAAATAAGGTGTAATATATTGGATTCCTTCCTCTTTTCCCTTCAAACAGACGTTTCGGAGGATTCTTCCCTCCTTCTTCAGGGAGAGAGGAAGGAAGCATTTTATTTGTTTCCTTCTTTGACCCCTTGAAACCCTGAAGAAGGAGGGAAGAATATTCCGAAACGTCGGTTTCAAGGGAAAAGAGGAAGGAATCCAATAAATTACACCTTATTTGCATATGTGTTAATTTTTCTTTCCTCCTCAGCTGCCTTCCATACTTTCAATTAAAAATTTCTACCAGTCCGTCTCTCTCCAGAGAAAATTTCGTGCAAATAAATTCTTTACTATCATTGAGAGACGTTTCGAAAGACTGATGATGGCTCATCCTTGTCGAAACGTCTTTCAATAACAATAAAGAATATTTTTTTATAAAACCGATATTATCAAGTATAATAATTGATTACTCCCACCTCTATCATAGAAAAATTTATCACTCAAAGTTCTGACTATATAAAATTAAATAATTTCTCAGAGGACTGAAGGCAAGTCGAATTAAATTGTTATTATTATTATTATTTAAGAATTGAACCTGTCATTTCGAAAAGGGCACGAGTCACACTTTTTTCAAAATAGCTTTTTGGCGCCATTTTATATATATCTGTATGATAAATACTTTTTTATAAATAAATAAACCTCACAAAAATAATATATGTTTATTATTTATCTACTTCTACATATGTTCAATTTCTTTAGCACCCTAGAATTTTTTATAAAAAACAATTTTTTGTTGATCCTGAAAAGTTTTCATTTATGGACTTGTGCCCTTTTCGAAATGACGGGTTCAATTACAATAGGGGTTAACAGATGTAGTTACGCCACTAGTTGGAATGTAGTCTTCAGATGTGAACCACTGGCTCTGGGAGAAATTATTTATGGTACCTTTTAGCTTAACTGGTCGATAACTGAGCGTGTAAGATGTAACTGGCGTGCCTCCATTTTCCCGAAGTCGCCAACTAAGAGTTAAGGCAGTGGTGGATGAGGTCGTAACCTCCAATTCCGGAGCAATCGGAGACAAAGAGACAGTAAGATGATGCCAGGCCTCATCAGCGCCAAAAACATTTCTTACATAACAAGAATAATTACCTACAAAATGAAATAGATTAATTTTTCAAAATAAATAAATAGATAAATTTAGTGCTAAGGCAGAAAATTTTAACAGTGAAAATGTTGTGCTAATTTTGATTATAATCAATTTAATATAATAATGATCTATATATACGTATTTGTTATATTGAAACAAAATAAATATACCTAGTGATACATTGAGGCTAGTTTACCTCCGGAATTCCGCTACCTAGGAAGTAAAATAACATGGGATGGGAGGAGCGAAAACGAAATTAAATCAAGAATTGCCCAACAAAAATGGGGTTTAATTCAAAACAAAAACTACTATGCTCCTCCTCAATCAGCTTAGAAAACAGGAAGTTGTTATTGAAGACATATGTATGGAGCATAGCCATGTACGGGTGTGAAACCTGGACAATTAGAAAAGCGGAGAGAAAGAGATTAGAGGCTTTCGAAATGTGGTGCTACAGAAGAATGATGAATATCAAATGGATGGATAAAATTACAAATGAAGTTCTTGGAAGAATCGGAGAAAGAAGAACCTTGTGGAAGAGTCTGAAGAAGAGAAGAGGTCAGATGATGGGGCACACACTGAGACATGGGGGACTGCTTAGGGATATCTTGGAGGGAGGTAGGAAAGAAAAGGGGGAAGGGAAGACCCAGATTAGAATATTTCAACCAAATAATTGGGGATATGGGATGCCAGACATTTAGAGAGGTCAAACAGCTGGCGGGGGACAGAGTCGAGTGGAGACGGATTGTTGCATCAAACCAGTCTTAGGACTGTATACTCAATGATGATGATACATTGAGTGATACATTGCGATACATTATATATGCATGGTTATGCCGTTTTTTTATTAAAGGTTTTTCGTCACGATTTTTAACGGGTTATTCCTTAATTACATAGTCAGCTATACAGTATACACTCTTAATATCACCTAATATGAATATATACCAAAAAACCTCGCGCTCCTAGACAACAATGAGCTAAACAAAACAGCGTTAAACCAAGTTGGTAAGGTTCTCACCAGAAACTTGAAGTAAATCCTCAATATACTGCTCATATACATCCCCTAGTCCTGCTCTATCGATTAAGGTGGACAATTTGGCCAACAATAGGCATTTATTGTTGAAAATACTTATGAACTCCGTTTATGCATTTATCTGATAATTTTTCCAAATTTAGGACTTTTTTAAGGCTTCGAGCAGACCGTATTATAAGCGTTGATCGAGGAAGCACTAAGCAAGGTCTTACTGTATTAATATATTTATTTTTGTTTTCAAGGGTCGAATGTCCGAAATTGAGTTATATAGGACAGAAAACTTTTAAATGAGACGCACTATGATTGCAAAAAGTACCAATGATGTTCCTCTTGAGATACGTCCTTTATGAAGAAGTCAATATAATGTAATTCAAATTATGAATTTGCAATTTCCAAGAATGTGTCTAATACTGTCCCTTTTAGAATCAAGGTAACGATCTCTATGTACATCTGTAAACTAAATCAAGGAGAGATATCTATAATAAATTGTCCCTTTTTAGAATCAATGTAAAGTTATCTACATCTGTAAACTGATTAAGTGTATATCATTTATAAGTTGTTATTTCAACAACTTGCTAATTTTAATGAGCACACTTCCTATTTGGTTCAAAATGTCCAAAAAAATAATAACATGTGAAAACTTTTAGCCTAATATTTTAATTTTATTAAACCTGAAGCAATTTAAATTTTAATTGAAAAATACAAGCATTTTTCACTATAATAATTCAAATTTTTTCAGGATATTTAAAACATATTTAACTGAGCGTATCAGTTCCATATTTTCAAAGAATATTTATTACCGTTAAAAATGATCCGAAAATTGTCCATTTTGGATGGAAAATAGTAAAAATGTTATAGCCTTTTCAGTTATGTTTCCATTTAGAAAATTTTAGTCAAATTTTGCCTAGTTTTAAATTTACGATTTTCTGTTCAGGGAAAAGAGTAGTTTGAAGATAGAGAACCGATACGCTCAGTTAAATATATTTTAAAGGTGCTAAAATATGTTGAATCTTTAAAGTAAAAACATTCATGTATTTTTCATTTAAATTTGCAATCACAGTGGAGCTCAGGCTTAATAAAATTAAAGTTTTTCACACCTTATTTTTTTCGGTATTTAGAGCAAAATAGGAGGACGCGCTGATTAAAATACGAAAGTCACCAAAATAATGACCACCCTAATATATATTAGGTCATTTTTTCTTTAAGATATTTTAAGAGTAATCTTACTAACATTTTCAATATTAAAAACAACTTTTAAAAATCTGGCTAACCTGAGTGATGAGGCTCAAGAGGTCCTATTACAAGACTACCATCGGACCTGGCGGGCAATGTTTCTCCATTAGGTCCTCGCCAGCTTCGAGTAGGTGCAGGCAATCCAACTGAGAGACAAGGAATCGTTGCTGTAGTGCCTCTCGCAGCCCGAATGCCCATTCCGGAAAACGTGGCAACACGAGCAGGTACTCGAGAATTGGGCTTAGCCGAAGTGCGAACAGAGGTTGCGCCTTCTCCTGCCGATGTAGAGGCAGTTACCCAGAAGGTATAGGTGGTTTGTTCATCAAGTCGACGCACCTGGAATAGATTATCAATAAGCAAAATACTTTTCAAGAATTGTATCTAATCATGTTAAAGGTCTAATTGGAGGAAAGGAAAAGTGAAGAATTTGGCAATAGTTTAGTTAGTGATCCAGAAAGCTGGAACTTAGCACACAGTTGCATTTTACAATTACAAACTCGTATGTCATATTTCAGCTCATTAGCTACAACAGTTTGAGAGCTCGCCCATATAAAGATTTGATTTATTTCTAATTTTCATCATTTTTCAAGAAGAACTTCTAAAGCTAGGAAACTCAAAATCTAATCAGTTCTTTGCTTTTGAAATACAAACATTTTGGCACCAGAATAAGTTTCGAAGGCCTTACGTTTTTTAGTTATCGTATGCATTGAAAAAGACATAGAAAAAAATGTTTAGGAGCCCGAGCAGGTGGATGGAGGCAAATGACATAGATAATGATGAGAAGAGATTGAGGGGTGATGTAGGGAAGGAAAATAGTTGTTAGTCTACCTTGCAATGGTGTTGCGGTAGCACAACTTATTATTCATGTCGAACAAAGTAAAATAAGGATATAAATTTGTAATTAAAATTGAGAAAGAGGAATCCTGAGCCTAATGATTTCTAGATGAAGTGGGCATCGACCGGTTAATGGCATGTATTAATATCATAATGAATACATAATGAGAACATTGAAAAGAGTAATGAGCCGAGAACTCGCCATCAGAGAGAAAGAATATACAAGATAGTTCACTCTGAGACACCACAGAGCAATATACAAACACAGTGAGAGTCTACACAGAGACACCACAGAGCAATACACAAACCAGAGAGAGAGTCTAATCTGAAACACCACAGAGGCAAAGTCTTGCCTTAGCCATCCATACATAAAGAGTCTTGTCTGAGGAATTTCCTACGATACACGCTAACGGGCCACAGAAGGCGAACAGTTAATTTTACCTGTCTACGTTTTTCACAAGGAAGCCACACAGCGCCCGAGCGAGATACACAATACTCATCGACTTTGATACACCCAGGACGGTCGCACCTTCCGATTCGGTCTTCAAAGCACCTAATATTGGTATCCCACGGCCGCTAACACTCTTCATTCTAAGACGGTTACAGCTAAAACACCCCGCCAGCGTTAACAGTGCCCCCAGTGTGCCTCTTTTATTGACTCTTTAAATTTACACAGGTTTCTCGAGTCCACACTCAAGAAACAACCCACACACAATTCCAGTCAGTTTCCAGCAATTTTGCCAAGCAGACAGCATAAACTATCCAGTTGGCAAAACCGGGACTAAAGATCTTTCTCTACATTACTTCGAGATACTTGTAATTGCTAACCAAATAAAACATCTTATTATACTATCTATTTGCCTGTCAGTATTTGGAGTTATTTTTAAATATAAGCAACAAGGAAATCCACATCCTCATCTCCTTCACAAACCATATTCATCTCATTCTTCATTCCAGGGACGCCAAGATTCAGATCAGCCGCTGAGAAGCACCACCCACACCCAACCAAAAGTCAAAGTAGATATAATAAATAAATAAAAATAATAATTATAAAAAAAAAAACATTATCTTTAGCTTCAGTAAAGCCCTTGAACATAAGTTTCATTTACTCCCCCTCGCACCTTAATTCCTCTACCCCCCTTCGAAACCTTTTTTTTTATATGGTAGGATTTCTCTGTATCATCATCATCATCATCATCAGCCTGTCGATAGCGACAATCCACTGCTGAATATAGGCCTCTTCCATATTTCTCTGTATACCACGCTAAAAACCCCCAACAGCTCAACTTTTCATTATTAATCATTTCATCGATATTAGTCTAGCTGTCTAAACTGTAAGTTTACAATCAGCGTGAAAGGCCAATCAATATTAGTGAAATCTAAAGTTCGTCGCACAAACCATTAATAATAAATAATAAAATCTAAATGAGGAATTATTCATGTTATAAAGACAAAGTTCCTAGTTAAAAGAGAGAAATTGAATTGTATTTATATATTATATGATATTAGTTTAGTTTCTTCTTCTTGTGCCATACTTGCTTCGAGAGTTTACGGGTATTAAGATGATTATTCGAAGGTATCGATCCTAAATCCAAGCGCTTGTTAGTCAAGCTATGTTGACCATATCGCTGTGACGGTTTAGTTTAATAATAAAACTCTAAATCAAATAGAGGATATTGAATTACCTCGAAATGAGTATGTTCTGGGGAAGCCGCTTCCCGTCGCAAATCTTGTCCGGATTGTACAAAAACTGTGTAACGAAGTAGTCTTCCATTTCTTTGAGCTGGAGGTGACCAGGCCACCAGAACAGAGTCCGAAGTAATCGAAAGCGCAATGATCTAAAAATTTCAAAAATAAATAAATAAAAGAAAATAATTTATATTTTTTTTTATTGTACTTATGAAGAGTATAGTAAAAGAAAAAGAAAAATCGAATTGCGTATTAATAGCTATTGTTTTCTTTGGTTTTCCAACACACTTTCAGAAAGGTTATAATATTTACAGTCAAGAGAAAATGGAAAAATAAATGGCACGCACACAGAAAAAGAATATAGAATGTCAAAGCCATTTTAAGAAGTATTGGTATTCTGACCACAGAGGCGAAAAAGGGGAGACCGAGGTCTGTAGCCCAGGGCGTTGGCCAAATAAATTATTTTGAACTTTATAGCTTTATGCTTAGTATTTTTAACTTTTAGTTTACACTAAATATTCTTGTTAAAATATCTTTAGGTATATAAAATTAAACTGATGTGGCCATCCACATGACTTTACCATACGCTTGGGGTCTCTCTTATATTTAATATTTAATAAAATCATTTATAATCATTTAGGGGGTGTCAAAAAATGAAAAACTAGTCCTTTGGACCAAACTCAATCAAATATTGTATACATAATCATTGGGGCCTCAGAAGACCAAAAGTGCAAATCGCCCATTTGACACTACATGTGAAATTTTGATATTCACACTAGTTTTTGAGCTATAGCGTCCACAAAAATTTGTTAACAGACGCACGCGCGCACTAACGTACTAACAGACATTTTGACAAAACAGATAATACTTATCTCGAAAAATATAATATTTTCGATGTTATTAGGACTTTTTTAGACCAAAATGCCATGGTTTTGTTTAATTTTTTTTAATCAAAATTGTTTCAACCGTTTTTGAGATATTTTGAAAAAACGAAGCAAAAAAAATACTATTTTCATGCACGATTACAATACATGACTATACCATGTATGGTAAAGTAAAAATATATTTTAAGAAATATTTAATAGGGGTTGGTGATAAGATTTAACCCCGGTGACTGAGTAGAGTCCTGTCTGATCCTTCTCTTTTTTCTCTAACTTTCGTTTTCAAGGGTGATGATATATTCATAAGCAACTTCATTACATAAATATTTATTTAAGGCCAAGACCAGGCCAAAATACTTATATGGAAGTTCGTTCATGAGAAATTGTAAAAATTATACAATTTATTTGATTTTTTTTTTAATTTTATGAATTTTTCAAGGGACAAATGAAAATAATGATTTTAAGGTATTTTATACATCATTAGGCCTGTTACGCACTGTCGACTGGTCGCCGGCGACTGTAACTTTCTATAGTTTAAATGAGTGTTTACGAACTTGGTTGCCGGTCGCGTCGTGTGTAAACACTCATTTATAGTAAACTATAGAAAGTTACAGTCGCCGGCGACCAGTCGACAGTGAGTAATAGCCCTTATAATCAAAGTGATAGATGGAATGTGTTAATTGAGCGAAAGTGCTTCCCTCACGCGCTAAAAACGGCAATTATTAGGGATTTTATCGCGTCAATGCTTTTATTTTCAAACAATATAAAACATATTTTTAACGCTTTGTTTCTAGCTATTAAAAGAACCGAGGTCGTGTATTTGTTTTTAAATTGCAACAATATTAAATGTAAAATATGCTTTGCCTGTCAATAAATAAATAAAATATACTTGTGCAGGCGGGCCTGGCACTTCTTCTTCGGGTCTGCAGGTAAGAGCCGGGGTGGGTTCTCCATCTCCTGAGGCAGTATAGGCAAGAACACGAACAGTATATGGTCGACCGGGCGTTAACCCATGTAGACTTGTCTCTAAATTTGAAGTTCTTTTTACTTCTTGTGGACTTCCAATCGATTGATAAAATACCTAGAAAAAATTTGAAGTCTTAATTAAAATCTTAAAATTTATAGCAATTCTGAATTTATAATGAATATTAATATCTTTGCTTTTTGGCCATGTGGTTAATATAATATTAAAAGACTAGGGATTGATCAAGTATTCTCAGAGATATAAACATTACTTTATTTATTGACTAGTTGTAAGGCCCGCCTTCGGTGGGCCTCTTGCTAGCCAAGGGGCTTCGCCCCCTGGACCTCCCGTCACTTGAATACTCCCACTGCTCCATCTCCAACCACTCTCCATCCCACCGACCCTCTCCCCAACCCCGGAACTTCTCCCCCGCCTCTGTTTACCCTCCAACCCAGTAAACCTAACCCCTGGACTCCCCACCCATGGACGCCGCACCCCCTGAACCCTCACCATTTGCCTGGACCCCACCTCCCAATTCCACATAGTTATATATATAGTTACAGACATAGGCACAAATCCCCTTTAGTATCTTCCTGGACCCCCACCCCCCTGACTCCCCACCCTACATAGAAACATAGGTACATAGAGAGACAGGGACAAATGCCCTTTAGTAGTAAGTGATGATATAGGTACAGACACATGGACAAATACCTTTAGTAGCCCCCTGGACCCCACCTCTCAACCCCTGGGGGACCGGCATAGATAGCTAGTTACAAATGAGACATGCTCAAATGCCCTTTAGTAGTATGTGATTATTCTTAACGGAAATAATATCATACCTTCATCTCGTTTTATTCTTGTAAAGATCTAAATAAAGAATTGGACTATATTTTTTATTTTATATACAATTTTTTTATTCTTCTTTTCAATCTTAATTCACTTTAAAATAGCTTTGTGGGGAGGCTTCACGCTTCGAAGTACTTATTTTTATGCCGGTTAAAAATCGAACTCTTATTTAGGAAGTTTTGAGTTATAAGTAGCTAGTGAGGTGAAATTTATTACAAGGATTTGAATCGATAAATTGCACTTTTATGCCAAGTTTTAGTTTTCTATCTAAAGCCGACAGACAGTGTACAGTGTTAAAAAAAATGTTTTAATATTTTCCTCCAAACTTAGATGACAAGATTGTCAAGTGAAAACAAGCTTTATTTTAGGTAAATCAATTTGACAAATTGATACCTACTGATCTATGGAATAAGAGAATAAAGAAAATTTTATAAAAGTATGGGTTAGATATTATTTTCAAGTTAGTCTAAATTTCTAGAAAATAATAGCATTTAATATTAGAGTTTGAAATAATTGATTATTTAATATATCATGATCTATTTACCTATTTTCTTGATAATTTTAACAATAAATATACAGATTTTCCCTGAAGTTTAAGATGACATTGACATTAGGGGAATTTCCCTGTCGCTCTCTAGTGACTTAATCTAGAACTTGCGTATAGGGGTGGAAATTTAAATGTTTCGAAAGGGAAATAAATTTCCAAGAGTAATTCAAGATGTTCTCGACATAATGCAAATAAACATACATAGAAATATGTATATATATAGAATTCGCGGTTTGTTTACCTGGCACCAATGGAGCTAGTGAAAGGGTTTTAATTTATGGGCAGCTGAAAAATCACAGTTGAACGTTGATACCGTGTTCTGATGTGGCCATCCACTTGACTTTAACATTCAACCTAGCCCCTCACTTGTATTTAATAAAATTATTTATAATCATGTAAGGGAGGGGGGTTAGTTTTTGCACTTTTAGACTCCTGGAGGCCCACTGATTATGTATACAAAAATTGGTTAAGTTTGGTACAAGAGCCTAGATTTTCATTTTTTGACCATACCCCCCTCCCTCCATTTTGGGCGGTTAGTTTTTCCATTTTTAGACTTCTGGGGTCCCACTGATTATGTATACAAAATTTGGTTGAGCTTGGTAAATGGCCAAGATTTTTATTTTTTGACCCCCCCCCTCCATTTTGGGCGGTTAGTTTTTGCATTTTTAAACTTCTGGGGTCCCACTGATTGAGTATACAAAATTTGATTTAGTTTGACTCAAATGGCCTAGATTTTTCATTTTTAACCCCCCCCTTAATTTTGGGTCGATATGTACCAAAATCTAATCAGCTCTTAATCTCAATGGACCAAAACTACGTGTCAAATTTAGTTTCGATATTCACACTAGTTTTTGAGCTAGCTCGTCCACAAAAATTTGGTAACGCACAGACTAACAGACAGACAACCAGACTAACTAACAGAGATTTTGACAAAACAATTATTATCTCAAAAAATATGATTTTTTCGATGTTCACTTATTAGGGCTTTTTTGTAGACCGAAATACCATGGTTTCGCTCAATTTTTTTAATCAAAATAGTTTCAGCCGTTTTTGAGATATTTCGAAAAAAAGAAGGAAAAAACACTTTTTTCATGAACGATTACAATACTTGACAATACTCTGTATGATAAAGTAAAAAAAATGAAATTGAAAATATAGGGTTTGGGAAGCTCAAGGTGTTGATGGTGGAACCCTAGATAAAATTTTCTCCTTTGGCGTAGGATGCAAAAATATATATTTTTTTCGAAATATTTTTACGAAATCATATTTTTCATCTCTATATAAAATAGCCACTTAAATACAAATTTAATATTTCAAAATATAAGGGTTTAGAGACTCAAGATTTTGACAAAGGCGCATGTGACCTTATAGATTCGCCACTGTTTGTATAAGTACCTGTATATTTATAAGACAGACACATAACAGAGAAGTATCCATAAGTATTTTGTGTTTACCATATGGAAAACTAAAAATCAAATAAATTAAAATTTTTCGAAATTTCTGAGATAGGTTGAAATCCAGATCAGCATGGATCATGATCTACAAAATTCTATAATTTTAAATATTTATTAAAAAATACAATTTTAACAAATTTTTATTGAGATTGAAAATTATTCAATCGTTCTAATGATCAGTTTTAATATTTTGTGAAAGATGAATTTCGGCAGGCCTTGATTTGAACCTTATGATTTGAAAAAAAATATTTAAATTTGCATCCCGAAACTAAAGCATTGGGACATCATTGGTTTCGACATCAGTTTAGATTCGTCTGTAGGAATAATCCCTCCTATCTTAAAAACATTAATAGTGGCCACAGAGACACGGCTAGAGTATAGTATTAGCTAGTGCTAGAGCGATCGCGTTTTCTCAGGCTTCAGCCGGAATCTTTTTTTATCTATGACCAAAATAAGTAAGTATCTCATTAAGTCTAGGGGAAGGCAACGGGGAAAACCTACTGTGAATAATTTCCCCATGAAAATTACTTCTATATTACTAGTATATTCTACAAAGTAATCATCCACACGAGAAATCGAGTCTGACACATGAAGAAGAATAGTTGCCCTGATATGGAGCTGGAAAATTTATATTTTTGATACGTTGACAATTTTAAAATTACTGTTTCTATTAATGCTCTCTTACTTTATAACCCAAAAGTTGCCCTCGGATAGATCGTTGAGGAGGAGGTTGCCATCGCATTCTAATACTCCGAGATGTTACAGTGGTACATCGCACTTCTTCTGGAGGAGCGTCTGGTGTAGATTCTAGAGTAGAAGCGGTAGTTGAAGCTGAAGAAGGTCCTTCTCCGACAAGATTAAAAGCTCTTATAATTACCTATAAAATAAATAATCTTTTTAATTTTAATTCAAATATTCTTCTAGGTTTAAAGAATGATTCACCTCGTATCTTGTAAATGGGTTTAATCCTGGTAGCCTGACCGAAGCTCTTTGACGCCCTCGAACAACACGAACCCTATCCACACCCATCGATCCCGAAGCAGTTATTTCTCGGTATATGATTTTATAACCCAGTATATCGGAAGAAGATCCAACCGCTTGAGTTGGAGGTGGAGTCCAACGAACGTGAAATGATTCAGTTTGAGATTCAATTTCAACATGCCGAGGGGATTCAGAAGGTGCTAAACAAAATTAAATATTTATATTAAAAATTAAGAAATTATATAGAAATATAATACTAAAGATTTGAGCATCTTTTTTTGAAAATAGTTGGAATGTTTTTCAAAAAATCACCTCAGGCTAAAATTAACCAATATGTTTATTAAAAGAAAGAATTTAATTTTTAGGACAATTTCTAAGATTTTAGTATAAATATTATTAAATTATGATATCAGAGGGGACCCATCCCCTTAGGACCTGAGAACTAACATGCTTTCCGGGCAGTCAGCTTACACCCTCGAGACTCCTGAGGGGATGAATCCCCTCTGATATCGCAATTTAATAATATTTCTACTAAAATCTTAGAAATTAAATTCTTTCTCTTTTAATATAGAAATATATTTAAAATAATGTCCCATTTAGAATTTGGGGAGTTTAGTTTTTTTAATAAATCCAGTATAGTAGAACCTCGTTTATCCAGACTAACTGGGACCAAGGCAAACCGGATAATCGAAAATCCGGATAATATGGGTAATAAAAACAAAACAAATCCTCAAATAAACGAATTTGAATTTATTACGATAAAAAACATGTTTATATCAAAATTACATAGAATTGTTTAGAAAAAAATTTTTTGGTGAAATTATAATTACATTCCTGCTATCAGAATCAAACAATTATTATCTATGTGAACATTTACCATATTAAAATAAAAAGGTCTACAAATCCGACCCGGATAATCCGGAGGTCCGGATAAATGAGGACCGGATAAAGGAGGTTTTACTGTAATTTATAAATTTTAACTTAAAGTGAAATATGAAAATAGAATGTCTATCAAAAGAAAAGTCTCGGCTAAAATACCTAGATTGGTCATTTTTAATGAGATAATCTTATCCGTATGAAGAACGTTTCGAAACCTAATTCTGGAGTCGTTCCCAAGTACTTATCCATTTATTCATAAGAGAGAGAACAATAAGAATTCCCATTAGCTATCATTATCTCCTCTAAAACGAGCCATTTTCAAAAGAGTAATCTTCAAAAAGCAGGAGAGAACATTCTATTTGGAATAAGTAGGTTATAATGAAAGACAGTCCATAAATTATTTAAATTTTATTCAATATCCGACGTTTCGGA
Organism: Forficula auricularia; assembly: GCA_024734495.1. Lineage (NCBI taxonomy): Eukaryota > Metazoa > Arthropoda > Insecta > Dermaptera > Forficulidae > Forficula > Forficula auricularia. The sequence goes on along the minus strand of JALMQS010000153.1, from coordinate 22,565,028 downwards.
GACTTTTTTTTCTCTCCCTCTTCAGGGTCTACAAAACAAAAATGGGAATTGGCTGCAATTATAATCATTCGTTATCATCCACACATCATCATATAATACAAAATACAGTTCAATATCAATACCATCATCACAATAATAAGAAATCAGACAGAGGAGACAGACATTTAACTTACATTGAATAGTTATTGATGGGTGAGTATAACTCGGTTCACATATTTGTCTCTCCTCTCAGTGATAGCAACGATTTTACAATATTTTCCAACATTATATCATAAGTGTACTTGGTTATCCGATGAATCAGTTAGCATTCGTTATAGTTAATGATTAATTAATCCCCACTTCAGCCTAGATGCACGCATAAATATACTGCGCATAAATTATTTATTTATACAATACAATTAAGAAGTGTGAACATGAAACAAATATAATATTGATATACATTTTTTTAACTCCTTTATGTGCACATCTAGGCTGAAGTGGGGATTAATTAATCATTAACTATGACGAAAATCGGAAATTGAATAAAATTTAAATAATTTATGGACTGCCTTTCATTATAACCTACTTATTTCGCTTACCAGTCCGTCTTTCTAAGAAAATAAATAAAATTAAATTCTATTTAGAATTTAATTTTCACATTTGTAAAAATTCCCCAAATTTAAAACATTCATTCATAAGAAATAGAACAATAAGGATTCCCTATAGCGATCATTATCTCCTTTAAATCATGCCATTTCCAATTTTCAAAAGAGTAATCTTCAAAAAGGAGAGACATTCTATTTGGAATTTAATTTTCACATTTGTAAAAATTCCACAAATTCAAAATGGGACATCTTTTATTTTAAAACACACTTTTTTAGAAAATGAAATTTTAAATGAAAATCATCCAATTGCAAAATAAATCTGCTGAAAAATTTCGAGTTTAACAATTTCTCGATTCAAAATATGAATGAAAAATTCCCCTTTCATAAGAATAATTTCTCCGTTAAAAATAGTTTAACATAAATAATTTTTTTTTGTTTGTTTTTATTTTAAATTCTTTTCAATCCTCATTACCTTCTTGAGATGTCTTAAATCGGGTTATCGACCCTGCAGGACCAGCTCCAATGTCATTTACAGCTACCAATCTCAGCTCATATACATGATCAGGTAATAAATTTTGTAATCGAAGTCCCATTGCTCCATCCGTTGATGAAACATTTGTCCATTGGGATCCGGAATCCGCAAGACGAAATTGAACAATATGATGCATGATTGTTGAGGAAGGGTTTCTAGCTAGCATTGGAATTTCCATGGGTGGCCATCGGACAGACACCCATCGTGAACCAACTTCCGCTATTTCAGGAGGAGGTGGAGCATCAGGCGGTTCTAAAAAAGAAATCGATGAATTTAAAATTTACTTTATTAGATAAAATCTAAAAGAGAGTCATCTGCTTGGTGCAAATAAATATATACTCTTAAAGCAATTTGAGCCACGAAAGTTAAATAATGTAATCAATAGTTTCTTATGCTAATTCTACATATTTAGAAAATTATTTGATTATTTTTTGAAAAGGAAAAATGAATTGAGCACCCGACGGGATTCGAACCCGTGTCTCTCTCCTTTTGCCGAGGATGATCCCGCCAGGAAAGCTTTTTAGATTGAATGTCATTCTTCCTTTTCGCGGCTTTTTCTATTTAAAGTATAGTTACTTATGTTTTAGGCGTTAGTTTTAATTTTTTCTTAAAGCAATTTGAGCTGTAGTAAATTCGCTCTTCGGCTAAAGGAGAGAGACACGGGTTCGAATCCCGTTGGGTGCTCAATTCATTTTTCCTTTTCAAAAAATAATAAAATAATTTTCTAAATATGTACTATAGAATTAACATAAGAAATTATTGATTACATTATTTAATTTTCGTGGCTCAAATTGCTTTAAGAAAAAATTAAAACTAACGTTTAAAAGTAAATTTGTCTAAAATATATAACCAATTACTATATATATATATTATATATATATATATATATATATATATATATATATATATATATTATATATATATATATATTACTATATATATAAATTCAACTACATTTATTTAAAAATCAATCAACACTATAGTTTATTAATGAAGAAAAAATTTCGAGATAAATTATCTCTTTATTAATTATGGAAAATAGCTATTAGACATGTTTTCGGATTTTACAATGAAAGAATGGGCTTCATCCTCAGCCTTTTTGAATTGTAAAGATTGTTTTTGTGTAAAAAATAATTTTTTCAAAAATTATTCAGAGTTAAACTACTCGCCTATCTTTTTCGACTTCATCAGAAATGAATGAACCTATTAAATAAATTAAATTAAATCCAGTGGAGTAACTAAACTAAAGTCACCCCCAACAAAAGCTTGGCTGCTCTCCTTCTTCAAAGCCCTTGAAATATTAAATATATAGGTATTTAGATGAGTATTTTATATAGAGATGAAAAATCTAATTTCATTAAAATATCTTGAAAAATCTCTTTTTACACCCTTCACCAAGGAAGAAAATTGAGTAATTTTTCGATTTTATTAGAAAAATAAAATTTAATTTTTATGAAAATGCTACTTTTATTTTAATGAGTGTTTTATTTATAGATGAAAAATCTAATTTCCTTATAAATATCTTTAAAAAATATATTTTTTTGCATTCTTCGGTCAAAAGGAAGAAAAATTTACAAAGATTTCTCTTTATGAGTATTTTTTCTAATTTGAGGAAAATAAAATATCATTTCCATTAAAAATTTAAAGGAATATTTTATATAGAGAAGAAAAAAATCAAATCTCATTAGAATATTTTGAAAAAATCTCTTTTTGTATCCTTGGTCAAGAAAGAAAACTTTTATAAAAGGTATCCTCGCCAATACTTTTGGTGCACTCTCTCTCTATATCCTCATATATTATTTTAAAATATTTTTTATGCTTTTTCACATTGCACCCCCCTTAGCCCTTGACGCCCCCGGGATGCGAGGGCGTTATTTACGCCATTTAAAATTTTATTATCGTATTCACTCTTGCTTTTTCATAGGAAGCTCATGAAGTCTTAATAAAAAATGTTTCAATATCTCCGGTCCCAGTACTTGTTGAAGTGAATGACTCTTGGAAAAGGATATTCATTCAATTAAGTTTGTATGCTCAAAAGAGAAAATTAAATATAATATATAAGATGATTCGTGTCAATAATTTATAATTTAATTTAAAATTCTTAGGGATATGAACAAAATAATTTTATCATATACATTTCTTCCACTTTTTCCCTACTATTATACAGAGGTTGATCCACGGAACTAGTTCATTAAAATTTTTCATGGAAGGAGTTGAGAGAAAATTTTGAATTTTGACCTTATTTATGTTTTAGAATTTGATCTTTTTAAATAAATTATTAACAACTTTTGAACACTTTCTGATTTTGCCGCAATCGCTATCTATATTATGTGTAAATAATTAAGATCTGGACGAGTGAAATTTAAAATATTTTTTATTTTAAGAAACTATTCATTTTAGGTATAGGAAATATTTAATAAACTCTATTGGATTTTTATGTAGAATTCAAAAATACTACAGTTATACATAAGTATATAATAAATCATTAAGATCTAGACGAGTGAAATTTAAAAAAATATTCATTTTAAGTATAGGGAATATTTAATAAATTCCTATTGGATTTTTATGTAGAATTCAAAAATACTAAAATTTATACCATGTTCTATGTGAAAAAATTGAGTATTAAGAACTTTTTGATTTTCAGAAATAAACGATTATTATGGTCATCCTGATTTTGAATTTTTATGATTAATTAAGATTCTTTAATGTCTAATTAAGAGTTCTGATTGATCAAATTAATTCTACAAACAATAGTTTAATTATTATTAATTTTTAAATATGAACGCTAAATTGGTAGATTTTACAAACTATCTAAAATAACTCAGAAATTATAAATTTTAGACATCAAGTGCATTATACAAAACCATCTTAGTTTTTAGCACTTAATCTAATGATGCAAAAAATTTTGGGGGATTCCATAGAAAATAAGAAAGTTGATAGCGATTGCGGCAAAGCAGAAAGTGTCCAAAAGTTGTTAATAATTTATTTAAAAAGAGCATATTCCAAAACATAAATATGTCAAAGTTCAAAATTTTCTCTCAACTACTTCCATGAAAACTTTTAATGAACGAGTTCTATGGAACACCCTGTATATATTCTTGAACCACTTAGTAATACTAAGGCCTTTTTGACAATTCAATCTTTAGAGAATTATATGGGTTTTTACTGAAATGATTTCTAGGATCGTAAGTATTTAATTTTGGAGATCGCGTTCTGCTTTAACGAATTTAATTCCACACTCTTTCAATAACGTGTACCTATACTTAATGGCATCAGCAGAGGACATCCTCTTTGATTTGCTCTTTATAAATCTTGATATGAAAAACTTTTATTTTTCAAATTTACCTTTGACAAGAAGCCAAATTTGAGTTTCAGCTCGACCATAGGCATTTGTAGCTTGACAAAGATAAGATCCAGCGTCGGAACGGGTAAGAGATTGAAGATGTAATTCTGATCGTATTCCTTGTGGGGTTAATCTTTCAATAGGCCGGGATAAAGTCTTTACAATCCCTCCTTGGGGACCTCGCCATGTAACATGTAAAGGCCGATCTCCTAATACTTCACAAGCAAGAATCGCTGCTCCTGTAGCAGCACCTGAGACTCCAGATGCATTTGATCCTGGACGTCCAAAATGTGGAGGTACTAGATAAAATAAAAAAATTATAGTATTAATACACATGAATATTTTATGTAGAGATGAAAAAATATAATTTTGTTAAAATATTTTGAAAAAATCTCTTTTTGCACCCTTCAAAGTAATATAATTAAGGTCACATGCGCCCCATAAATGTTTATATTATATTAATATATGAATGCTTAAATTGCCAAATCGATTAACTCCATTAAACAAAAAGTGGAGATATGGAATGAAATAATGTACATTATTAGATTATTTATTATTCAATGGCAAATTTTTTTTGTCATTTAGTGGTGTTAATACTTATTATTAGAGAAATTTGTTTTGAATATATACAGTTAGGAGTCAATCAAGTGTTTTGACATTAAAATTTAATAAAATTCAGAAAGTGGAGTAAACCGATTTGGGAAGTGAACCATTTATATATGAATCGGTCTATATCAATAAAAATTTTTAAGAAAAAATAAAAACCGACTTCAAAAAATTAAAGTGCAACAAATATAAAAATACACTAAAAGGTATAAAATAATTATTATCTTATTTAGATTACAACTAAACTACTAAATATTAACACGAAATTACTTTTAGAAGTCGGTGCCAAACAAACTATACCTATAAGCGAGCGTACCCGCCAAACGTACTAAGTAAGATCCGTCGAGTGCGATTCATAAAAGGTATATGTTTCGCACCAACTTCAAAAGTAATTTCGTGTTAATATTTAGTAGTTTAGTTGTAACTAAATAAGATAATAATTATTTTATACCTTTTAGTGTATTTTTATTCTGTTGCATTTAATTTTTGAAGTCGGTTTTATTTTTCTTAAAAATTTTTATTTTTCTCTTTTAGTGATGTTATTAATAGTGATCGTATCATCAGAACTTGACCAAATTAATATGACACCATACCTAAGACACCCCCTTTCGGATAAAAAAAGAACCATCGAAATCGGTTCATAAACAAAGAGGTTAGGTCTAAACAAACCTAAACAAACCTAATAAAAAAGGTCTAATACCTATGAAAAAAAATCGAAAAAAAATGGGACCAATCGGAAGTAGACTGGACCCAATGCAAAAAAAATTTTCAAAATCGGTTGACAATTGGCGGAGATATGAGGTAACATAGGCACAAAAAAAAAAAAAATTCAATCGAATAGAGAACCTCCTCCTTTTTGAAGTCGGTTAAAAATGGCTCAAATGATTGTGATGAAACAAGCTTTATGAACCATTTTCGAGGGCTTAAAAACGCTCTAGGTAGGTCTCAGGTTTGGGAAAAATTATTGTGATAAGTCTTTTAATTGAATCAAAATAAAACAGGTAGTTGAATAAACAATCATTAAAAATAATAGAGCGCCTTTAACTAATATCCTAAACTCGTATAAATGTTGAAGGAAAAGAAGTGTTAAACAACATTTGGCAGTCAGTATTATGTAAATGATTAACGTATATCTGTTGATAAAAAAAAGTGTTTTCCCTTAAATACAATAGAAATAAAAAAAATTATCGAGCAAAGATCGGCCTGTATCTGTATCTATGTACTAGTATGTACTATTAAAGATAGGAAGTATGTGAGGCTAGTATGTTTTATATGAACATACTGTATGATAATAAAATAAAGTGAATGAATGAATTATTAATATTTTTTCTTTTTATTTCAACATCATTTTAAAATACCCCTCATAAATACCACTTGTAAGATATCTCAATCTGAGCTCTTCTCTCCCCATATTATTTTACTAAGTTGTCTTTTCTTTAATTCTATCTAGGGTTTCTTCCTTTAATCCCCAATTTAATCTTCGAAAAAGAACAAGTAAAACAAAGAATATATATATATATAGGGCCTATCAGAGGGGAAACAAGAAGGGCAGCCTCCCCAGCACTCGTAATTTTAGGGGCCTCAATTTGTTAGTGTTGAAGCGCGAATAGTTTCTCTGAAATAAATAAATATAATTTAATAAATATTTAAATAAAATTGTTTTTATTTTCTAGTCCAATTTTTATTTTAAATTTTTAAGACCTTCAAAAATATTAATGGCTCCGGGCCTCGCATTTTCTTTTAAAAGCCCTATATATCGTCGCCTTAGAGTGTAAACCTGCTAAATCCATTTTTTATCATATATGAAATTTAATACAGTTCGAAAGAAAAAGAGATGCATCATCGTCAAAGTAAAACTGCTACTTAAAATTACGATCTTAAGTTGTAGAAAAAAATGTGAAAAATAGTTTATTTCTTAAATTTTGTTTGTTTGTTGTTTGTCTGCACTGTAAAATATCCTTGTAGTGAGTTAGTAGGTTTACACCCTAAGGCGACGATATATAATCCCGTTTACCTTGAACATCAAGAAAAATCGTTTTTGATAACGGTTTGCCTACACCGTTTTCGGCATGACAAGTATATCTGCCTTCATGTGTTTCTTGAGCAGGAGCAATTAGTAATCCTCCTTCTGGGGTTTGTCTAACTCCAGCGTGATCTGAAGTCTCCCATCGCCAGCTGGCTCTAGGTTCAGGAACTCCAGCTGCTTTACAAGGAACTAATGCAGATCCACCGAGAGAGACGGACATATCTGTCGGCTCATGAGTCCAACGAGGAGCTACACGGATCTGTTGGAAAAAAAATTGACGATTGGAATTTAGAAAACAGAAGTATAATTGAAGAGCTAACTGGATGAACATGTCAAGTTACATTATTTTAAAAATTGAGATTTTCCACTGGAAGAACATGCTAGGAACTCCTTTGTTCTTATGCTGTTCTTTGCTTTGATACAGGTTCTTGTAAAAAGATTAAATGTATTAATTATTATATGATCATAACTTATAAAGTTATAACGTATAACAAATAAGAGAGGAACTTTAAGACGATTAACTTAACATGTTCATTCACTAAGCTCTTCAATTTTTAAAAAATTGGTAACGCACAGACTAACTAACAGACATTTTGACAAAACAATTATTATCTCGAAAAATATAATTTTTTCGATGTTCACTTATTAGAGCTTTTTTGTAGAGCGAAATGCCATGGTTTCAGTCAATTTTTTTAATCAAAATAGTTTCAGCCGTTTTTGAGATATTTCGAAAAAAAGAAGGAAAAAAAAACACTTTTTTCATGCACGAATACAATACTTGACCATACCCTGTATGGTAAAGTAAAAATATTATTTATGGCTATTTCATGACTTCACCATACACCTGTTCCCCTAAAGGTCCTAAAGAGTAACTGTGCAAAATTTGGACCATATAAGACAAAGGGTTCAAATTTTTAAAGCAGCCTCCTAATTTTGCCGCGATTTCAATTAAAATTAATCAGCTTTTAATCTCTATATAAAATATCTTAATTTGAAATTTCGTTTTAATAACTTCATTGATTTTTGGGCTAGAGCGTAGACAAAATTTGGCAACACATACACTACACTGTTCACTCTACAAGGTTTTATTGTAGATCCAAACCCCGTGAATTCGCCCATTTTTTCTTACGTTTCAATTAATTAATTAAAAAAAAAATGAAATCCTATCATATATATGTGAAATTCTGTTTGGAGGGTCAAAACGCTTTTTTTTCTTTTAATGAGATTGAATACAAGAAGTGGTGTACCAAGAAGATGCAGACCCTATGGATCTCGAAAGATCCTTGCATTATCGAAGAGAAGGAGAAAAAGATTTAGAAAAAGGGCGGAGGGCTCGGTGTCTGTGCTTAAATTTTAAAACATTTATAATGGAGACAATAGATTATTAAATTAAATATTAACTTAACTACACTATTCGCCAAAATATGGTATACAGTAATGAAGTGAAAAGATTAATATTCTCTTGTTGTCAAATGTGAGTTTATTTCTCTTGAAAGAAACTAGCATACACACAATTAGCATGTTAATTTACTACAGTATGCGTAATATAAGTGTTCGAGATGTGCACCGACTCTCTGTAGAAATTCTCAACGATATCCCTGAACAAAGCTTCACGCTCCTGCAAAAGGAGACGATTTGCTTGCGTAATGCAGGCTTCTCAAAAAAATAGGGTCCGAATTTACTATGGATGAGACATGCCCTCATCACAAGAATACTAACTAGCGGATTCTGGACTATAACATGTATCAACTGAAAACCAGGAAACAAGTTTTCTGGCGATTGATGTAGCTTGTCCAAGAGAATATGATTTCAGGCTAAAATATTTAGTATTTTTCAGAAGAAATAAACTCACAGATGACAACAAGATTATATTGTTCGTCTTTTATTTCAGTATTTTTTGATTTTGACGCAAATTGCATTTTAAATTTTACTAATTATTTTTAATACTTTGTTTAATATTAATTGATCGTTATTTAATAAAACTTATTATTTTCTTTTTTCTATATCAATGTATATTTATATAAAAAATCACTCACTTACTTAATCTTTTACAAATTTAATTATTCAAACATATGTTTCGAGTACTAGTTTGGACATCAACGGGGACTAATCAGCAATTTTAATTTTAATCGTGTTAAAACTTATTGCAATCTTTCTTCTTCTTCATCGTTAAGAAGTAAATTTTTCATTTTTTACCATAATTTTATCGGAAATAAGAAGTTTTAACAATATTAAAATTAAATTGGGGGTTAGTCATGCAGATGACTGAACTAGTAGTCGAAACTTTTGAATAATTAATTTGTAATATATTGAGAGCGTAATTTTATATAAATATACAAAGAAATTGAAAAAAGGAAATCAATTTTTGTTAATTATTTTTATTTATTTGTTATTAACAGGTGGCTGAATAATAATAATAAAATCAGGTGATGGGAAGAAAACTACTCAGAAATTTTGGTAGCAGAAAAAATTTCTTCAGAAATAATGAGAAATTGCCTTCTACTTAATCTGAGTTGTCTTATTTAGCGTGATACATATCGTCGCTGATCTTACAAACCTCGTAAGACCGATTTTTGGCCAAATACGTATTATACGTTTATACCGACCAACTTTTCATAGAATCTTATTATTCTATTTCAATTTAATTTCGAGTTGCGGACAAATAATAAATATTGCATTGTATTTTTATGTATTTGTGTTTAAAATGGTTTTGATTGTTTTCTGGGAAACTTTGAATTGAATTTGGACTTACGAGTTTTTGTAAGATCAGCTACGATATGGTTCCATCTTACAGAGTAGCATTTCGCTCGGATTGCATTTTTTGAACTCGGGTTTGATTCCCGAGGAGGTTAATACAATCCTTTTAAGATATAATAAAAATTATCCATGATAGCTCGAATTTAGTAGAAGAAAATCTCTTGAGATATTGGGGTTTCGTGTCGCTAACAGGTGGTTGAGTTTGTCGACTCAGGCTTATGAATTTTCCTCTCAAGTTTCACTTCAGAAAAAGGAATCGCACCTCAAGGTGGCCTGAAGCTGTAGCAACGGCAGCCCCATTAGAAGCTACACAAGTATATCGGCCAGCATGACGAGCGGCCAAGTCACTAAACAGAAGATTGCTTCCGAATTGATGATGCTGATGACGTACAGCAGGTTCTTCAGGAAGCGGAGAACCATCTTTTCTCCACGCTATACTAATTGGCAAATCTCCAGCAACGACGGAACATGATACTTGAGCACGATGGCCTTCCTGAAGACCAGTTGGAAAAATTAGAGGGGCTATTTGAGGTGGTTCTGAAACAATATAAGAATAAACAAAATCCATCTTAAATAAAATATTTGTTGTTAGAGTTCGTGGCTGTGATGAAACTGTATTAGATGAAGGAGGAGGTATCAGCCAAAGTTGGATGCGCTGGGTACAATAAAACACCCTGAATAAAACGTTTCGGCCTGAATTTATTTGGCCATCTTCAGTTAATTGGGCTACAAAATTTACAAATAGATGTTAACATTGATATATTCTATCCTTATTATTAGAATATTACAAGTTGACCATAATATATCAATGTTAACATCCATTTGTAAATTTTGTAGCCCAATTAAGTGAAGATGGCCAAATAAATTCAGGCCGAAACGTTTTATTCAGGATGTTTTATTGAACCCAGCGTATCCAACTTTGACTACATCCTCCTTCATCTAATAAAATATTTGTTACCATATCTTTTGAGGGGTCCGTTCAAAAGTAAACCAGTTCCATATTAGTAAGTCTATGTGATGTCTGTTTGTCTGCCTGTCCATCTCTCCGGACTTTGTAGTTCGTAAACTAAATAAGATACACACTTGAAATTTACAAGTTATATTTATTTATTTTCTCCGAATCGAAAATTATACCAAAGTTTTAATCGGATGAATATTTTAGAATCATGGGGTGTAAGGTATCTCTGTAAATATTTCTTTAAGCAAAATTAGGGCATTTATTATTACACAGGAGGTTTTAAAGGGTTATAGTGGTGTTTCACAAATAAAATAAAAATTAAAAAAAAAATTTAATTTCACATTATATTCACAAATAAAATAAAAATTTTAAAAATTAAATTTTTTTTTAATTTTTATTTTATTTGTGAAACACCACTATAACCTTTTAAAAACTCCTGTGTTTAATAGGTTTCACTATAAACCAACACCGATTTCCCTAAATATTATTATTTATTATTATTTTATTATTCTTTTCTCTTCATTTGAAGGAGGTTTGTGTACTATACATCGGCTGTAAACAGCATAGATGATAGATTCTATATTATTGTTGAGAGAAGGTTCAAGAACTTTTATTATTATTATTTTTTATTATTTAATTCCCTTTAAAACGACGGTGTGAAGAGGCTCAGCGTATTAATTTTTTATGATTTTTGAACCTGTCGTTATTCAGAAGTGGGTTTACCCTTCGAATGCTAGCGGGACGAACGAGTATAAATAAACTATAAATAAGCTCCTAAATAAAAAGATTTAAAATTCGTAGTCTAAGGGTTAATTCTACAAAAAATTCGACCCTTCCTAAGATATTCCTTCTAATTCGATTTTTGATTTCGGAAAAAATGAATACATATAAATATCAAGTTTGTATCTTATACGATTTACAATAATGCTCTAACAGGCCTACAGAAAGACATTGTATCGACATTTATAGCTTTGCATTTTACTTTTGGACTGTACCCTAAAAATTTGTGGATGCATTCAAATGAGTTTTGTAATTTAACCAAATATTAATGGATATTTAAAGCTTCTGTCTAAAGGACTCGAAACATTGGTAGAATGATGATGAAATTAATAGACCCAAATTTTTCATTTTACCTTAACTAGTTTAGACAATATATAAATATTATAAAATTTACGGTCGTGTAAAAATAATCTCAAATAATCAACTTACGAGCTACGTGTAAATGCAATCTCCCCTGAGCCCGATGGCCCTGTGTATCAGCAGCGTGGCAGCTGTAGGCTCCTGAATCGACAGCCTGAAGGGAGTGCAGAACCAATGAACCATTGTCAAGTTGATGGCCCCTTTGAGGAGTCACTGGCGAAGAGGATTCATCTTGTGAATGTCGCCAACTCACTGAAGAGAGTGGATAGCCGGCGATAGGGCACCTCAAGGTAAGACTCTTGCCGGAGACACCAGTCACATTCAAAGGACTACGAGGGCTCACAGGTCCTGGCAACAATAAATGCTTTATAATTAATTTTGATAAAATATTATTTTACATTTAATTTTAGATCAAATAATATTATGAAATAATGATAATTTAAATAATTTTACGCCTGTTACTAACAGCACATTCGCTCGAAGTCATATACCATACATAATATTATTTTCTTCAATATTTTCCGTATACAGTGGAACCTCGAGATACGAGCACCTCTATATACGAGAAATTCGAGATACGAGGAAAGTATGAGGGAAAAATTCGTCCCTAAATAAGAAGATAAACTTGAGTAACGAGCAAAGTTGGAAGAAGTAAAAACTTTCTTGAAAGAAAATCACCTTAATAAAGCAGTGTGTGGGCGCACCATGTACTTGAGAAATTACAATGTAGTGTCGCATTTTAGAGGCATATTAAAAAGGAGACAGAATCAAGTGTTATTAGATAAGTTTTTGGTAAAACAACCAAGTGATTCTTACCCAGAACCTGCTTCCAGTGGAGTAAAATTCCCAAGAAGAGAGAGCCTTCCTGAATCAGGGGGGGGGGGACTCTTCTTCCCCAGAGTAACACGTTTCGTCTTCCCCACATCCCTATCGCCAGTCAGGACTCTTCATAAATTATATATTATATATTATTGTAATTTTTGTTTTTCAGAGGATGAGGAACAAAATAAGTGTTTGTTTACGACTTATCAATTGCAACGTTTCGCCACTTTTATTGCAGCTTCTTCAGGCTCTACAAAGGAGCAAATACATACATAAAAAAAACACGTGGGTATGTTTTTCTGCAATAAAAGTGGCGAAACGTTGCAATTGATAAGTCGTAAACAAACACTTATTTTGTTCCTCATCCTCAGAAAAACAAAAATTACATTAATAATTATGGAACTGAATCCCAATGAATATATATTATATATATATATATGTATTTATTTATTAGGAAAATTGATTTTTATGTTGATATTTTTGGGGATGCGGAACGGATTAACTCGATTTCCATTATTTTCAATGGGGAAGTTTGTTCCTAGATGCGAGAAATTCGCTATACGAGCTCAATGCTGGAACTAATTAAACTCATATCTCGAAGTTCCACTGTATATGTTTCTTCGGGAAGTAAGAGTTTTTACAAGAGATTAAAACTAAATTTCATCCATATTTCTCGTAAAGAAGAAGCCACAATCTAAAAGAAGATATCTTCATTCTTTCAAAAATAATCTTTAATGGAATATAGGAAAAGTCGTAATAAAATTGGTTATTGGTGTTGTGAGATCTTAAGAGAGCTTATGGGCCTTAGAAACTAGCTTGAAAGTTACAGAGATAAAATAATAGTTATCTACTCTTTAATTATAGAATGTGGGCATGAATGATTTGAACGCGGATCTGTGACAAAAATAAATTCTCAAATCTTAAAATAATATATATTTTTAAGAAAATTGAAGACAATACTTTTGTATTATCTGTATATTCAATATCCAATTTTGCACCCACCTCCCCATAGAAAGCAAAAGAACGCCGATTGTAATAACATTTTGAAAGTAAATTGAAAGTTTCTTTTTCAGAGAATATCAGAATTTTTATAAATTAAAGGATGCAATAAAAGAGTGTGTCTTCTGCTGGAATTATAAATTTTTAAATGATTTATAACGAGACTATAGTTTCGAGAGCTTTGCCCTCTTCATCAGTCTATTACAATTAATTCACAGGAATTAATGTATGTAAGTGAGATTTACACGTGGTCTGGGCAAATTATGATTATGAAAATAAATAAATAAATAAATAAATGAAACACGTATAGAAGGAGAATCATAATTTGCTCAGACCACGTGTAAATCTCACTTACATACTCGTACATTAATTCCTGTGAATCAATTATAATAGATTGATGAAGAGGGCAAAGCTCTCGAAACTATAGTCTCGTTATAAATAAATTAATAATTTATAATTCCATCAGAAGACACACTCTTTTAATGTCTCTTTCAATTTTGAAAGTTTATTTCAAGAATTTTTATAGCTGTGGTTTTATTTTGAAAGTAAAATATGTTGGTGCATTTTTATTTATTGTAGAATTATAATTTAAAGTGTCATAGAAAATTATTGCTTTTATCAAAAGCTTTTCTTTGCCCTAAAGATTATTTTAATTATGTTAAAGTACTAGAAATATTTTTAATATGAAGAGCTCACCTAATACATTAAGAGGTGCTGAATGGCTAACGGAACCTAAAAGATTTCTTGCTAGACATGTGTAAAGTCCTCCATGGTGAGCCCGAACAGATGTAATATTTAATTGACTCACTATCGTAGTGAGTCCTCCGCCTATTGCGGAATTGTCTTCGCCACCAGTTGAGGAAAGAAGATATAAACCACTGTGGCGAAGAGGAGCTCCATCTAAAAGCCATGAAATATGTGGGCTTGGTGTTCCAGCCGCTACACATTGTAAGGAAGTTGATCGTCCTGGGGTGAGAGTGATTTCCTCGAAAGTGTGTAAAAACTCGGGAGAGATTGCTGAAAATAAATAAAAATTCTAGAATTTATCGATAATCGCAGAAGAAAAAAATAATCAATTTACCTCCAAGGGCGAGTTCAGCAGTCCCAAGAGCAGTCTCATCGCCCAATCGAGCTTCGCATTGGTACATGCCAGCTTGAAGTCTCCCGACATTTTGCAGTCTTAGCTGAGTTTGACTTGATCCGCTGTGCATGCGAATAAGTCGGCCGTCTTTATACCTGAAAAGCAATAATAATACCGATTTCATTAAATAAACACACTCTTTAAAAAAACTTTCGTTAAGGCTTTTTTATTACTTTATTTTTATTCATTTATTTATTTTAAGATGTCTCAAGAGAGAGAAATCCCTGTAGTCCAAAATTTGTTGGGTTGGAGTCAAGGGTAGTCCCTGGGGGGGGGGGGGGGGGCATGGGTTCATAACCCCCAAATGGTTTCCAAAACAAAAAAACAAAATATAAAAAAGGCCTTAATATTGTAAGATAGTTATATCAAACATAACGTCCCCGGTACATGACCCCCCTCCCCAAATTAAAGTCTGGGTGTTTTGTTAATACTAACCCTAACTCAGTTCACTATAAAACTATTGCTTCTCCATACAAAACTAATAATTTCAAAGCCTTATGAGTCTTATAAAATGCCAAAGGTTCAAAAAATTTAATAAAAATGCACAATTTGCGTATATTTCGCAAGTGTTAGGTGTTTTGTTAATACTAACCCTAACTCAGTTCACTATAAAACTATTGTTCTCCATACAAAACTAATCATTTTAAAGCCTTATGGGTCTTAATAAAATGCTAAAGATTCAAAAAATTTAATAAAAATGCACAATTTGCGTAAATTTCGCAAGTGTTAGGTGTTTTGTTAATACTAACCCTAAGTCATTTCACTATAAAACTGTTGCTTCTCCATACAAAACTAATCATTTTAAAGCCTTATGAGTCTTATAAAATGCCAAAGGTTCAGAAAATTCAATGAAAATGAACAATTTGCGTATATTTCACAAGTGTAGCGCCGTATATAAATTTTACAGCAGTCTGCAATCAGAAGATATGACTGCTATAAGTTCAGCTGTTTTGAAATGGTGCGGGTAATTTAAAATTTCAATTTCTGTTGGGACATTAGATATTTTAATTAACTAAATTTTAATCTCGAAATAAACCCATAAAATAAAAATACACAACTTTTTGAGCACTTTATCTGTATCTTGTCTGTTTCCATAATGTTATCTCATTCTTGATAACAATCTCAGATGTAGTAGACGCAATACGTCGAATATTTTATTCTGTGTTTATTTAATGATTAATAAATATACATGACATTCAAATTCAGAAAAAAATTACCATTTCTATTTGCTAGTAAAATTAAATAAAAATAAAAAATAGTTGAAATAAAAATAGTTTGACGCATCCACCCGTCTATTCCATGGGTAGCCTCCACACCGTGCTCTGAATGCTAGGGTAGTTATCTCTGAAAAATGTTACATAAAGAGACGTCCTCAGGTTGCTTATTCAAGGGATTTGTAATATGGTGGTTTCCCAATATCTTCCACATAAAATAAATGGTTCATGGAATTGGATTGATAAATGAAACAACAACTTTTTTCAACTACTATACTAGGAAATTCCTCTTTGTGAAACACCACTATAACCCGTCAAAAAAGTCCTGTGTTTAATATGTTTCACTATAAACCAACACCGCTTTCCCTAAATGTTACTATATATAGTATTTTTTATTATAATAAACAATTCAACCACCGAAGTTTAAACAAATTTTTTTTCAACATAATTTAAAGTGCCAAATATTACCATTGGATTCCAGGTACATTTCCATTGGATGATGAAAGGGAGGTGTGTAAATTTCCTCCTGCTCCGCCATTGACACTACAGTTGAAATAAGCTTCTGCACCTGCGTCCACAGCGAGTCGTCTTGGTTCCAATCTTACAAGAAGTGGAGCTCGGATTCGGACCAGAATTTCTCTCCTATCCACGCCTGCTCCGTTGGCAGCCTCGCAGACATATTGTCCAGCATCAGCCGTAGATGCTGATGGAATTCGAAGCCAAGGTTCACTACCTCGAAGAACCTCGGCATCAGGAGTGGCTCGGAGCCATCGGTATTCAGGAGGAGGAAGACCCTAAAAATCAAATTATACAAGATGGAAGAATGAATATTAATATTTTGATTGATGATGTTGTGATGTAGATGTGGAAGACTTAAGCTATATAAATAAATGTAATTGCCCTAGTTACTTAAGCTAATATTTCCGGAGTACACAGGTAAAAAAATGAAATTGGCCTCAGTAAAGTAATGTTCATGAACTACCTTAGTATCTAGTCACTACCAAATCAGAGGCGTTGACTCAGCAAGGGACCATCGATGCCCTTTTCAGGTTATCAGAGGCAAACCCTATGGATGGGACAACAGTACCCCCACTGTTGGAATTGTCCCATTGTTTAAACATTACTTGAACGAACTTTCTAATCACTAATTTGGACATAAACTGGACAGAAAATAAGATTGGACTGAATAATGTAATGCTGATGAATTATAGTAGCGGTCAGTAAATTAGAGGTACATGGAGGCAGCTTTCTGTTTTCTTGGGAAAGAGTTCGGTTGTCACAACACAGAGTTTGCCTCCCATGAAAATGAAAACATAGATTTTAAGCTGACCAATGCTTTTGATTTGGTAATAGCTACTATAGTTCATCAGAATTACTTTTTTCAGATCACTCTCATTTTCTGACCTGTATAAAAATTTTTTTTAAGTAATTTGAATATGTATAGTAAACTCCTAACTGTGGTAACCTCTCCGATCGTGAAAACAGCATCAGCGACCCCGCTTCAAGCGTGTTAAGGTTTCTCATTTGTTAACGATTAATCAAATAAGTTAATAGAGTAAAGGGTGTGTAGTTTCACAGTGAATGAAATAAAACTCAAAGAGGTTTATACAAACTCAATATATTTCGGATTATTAGTCCATCATCAGGAGTTTACAAGTTAATTAGTAAGTATTAACTTGTAAACTCCTGATGATGGACTAATAATCCGAAATATATTGAGTTTGTATAAACCTCTTTGAGTTTTATTTCATTCACTGTGAAACTACACCCTTACTCTATTAACTAACATCATGTTTCACCTAAAACCTACACCACTTTCCATAAGTAAAAATAATCAAATAAGCTTTGTGTGTATCAAAGTGTTCCTGGAATACAGTTAATATTAATTTTTCGTTTTTTTTATTTTCAAGTCATTTGCTTATATTTGATATTCATCGTATTTTTTTATAATATGGAAATCGAAACGCTATATAGCTGAAATTATTTCCTGTTTTTATGTCTCTCATATTATAATAAAGTAATAAATACTCGAAATGAAAATTTTATTAATATATGCTGGTCGTTTTTTCCTGCATCCCTTTTTAACCACCCACGTGGGTATAAAAAAACCAACCAATTTTTGATATATATATATATAACGATAATTATAATAACATTTAATTGGAGTAAAATAAAAATACCATATTCATTTTATTCATTTATATTATATTATCATATGAGTTTTGGGCCATTAAAGTCTAAATAGGTTACAAAATGAATTCCGAAAATTAGTGGAATAACATGAAGGAGAGGGCGAGCCGACTGGGAGAGAGATAGTTAAAATAATTGCATTTAATTCATTATAATTAAACATTAAATTGTAATGGATGGACAATTTCGAAACTTATGAGTTTCTTTTTGTTGATGATATATTTGAAATGAAATTGGAAATAATATAAAAAAATAAAATAAAATAGTTTTATACCATTTTAATTAGTTATATAAAAAAATAAAAAATTGGTCAATGACAATTGCTAGACTTTATTCATAGGGATTTATAAAATAAATAAATAATAATTTTTTATAAATACAAATAAAACCGACTTCAAAAAAACTAAATGCAACAAATAATAAGAACTCAAAAATCAAATAAAATGCACTAAAAGGTGTAAAATAATTATCTAATTTAGTTACAACTAAACGACGAAATATAAACATGAAATCACTTTTTAAAGTCGGTGCTAAACATATACATTTTATGAATCGAACTTGACGGATCTTACTTAGTACGTTTGGCCTTATGTAGTTTGTTTAGCACCGACTTCAAAAAGTGATTTCATGTTCGTCGTTTAGTTGTAACTAAATTAGATAATTATTTTATACCTTTTAGTGCATTTTATTTGATTTTTGAGTTCTTATTATTTTATTTGTTGCATTTAGTTGTTTTGAAGTCGGTTTTTTTTTATAAAAATTATTTTTATTTGTCTCTTTTTAGTGATGTTATTAAAAGTGACTTAATATAATACCTTGCATGCATCTCGTAAGAGAAAGCGTTGGGCGAATGAATCAGAAAATGATAATAAAATTCAATTCATAAATAGAAATTTTTTCCAAACGTTAGCGGGTTTTAAATGAATGTTTTAACATTTTTTTATATAAGATTTTATTTATTATAATTTCGATTATTTTCTCATAAGAATTGGAGATTTACGTTATTTCGTCATTGATCATATCATCAGAACTTGACCAAATTAATATGGGACTACCCCTAAGGTACCCCCTTTCCAATAAAAAAAGAATCATCGAAATCAGTCGACGTGTCAAAAAGTTCTCGCTGAACATACATAAAATAAATAAATAAATAAATAGTTAGGTATCTTGAATATCTTGGAGCTATACTGATCCAAACGCAGAAAGAATGATTAAAATCAGCTCATAAACAAAGAAGTTATGCCTGAACAAACATAACAAAAAAGGTCCAATACCAATGAAAAAAAAACCGGGACCAATCAGAAACTATACTGAACCCAATGAAAAAAAATCATCAAAATCGGTTCCCAATTCGCGAAGATATCAGGTAACATAGACACACAAAAAAAGAACCTCTTCCTTTTTTGAAGTCGGTTAATTACAATTATGTTTTTTTACTACTATTGTTTGAATTTGTGTGTTTAAGGAAAAAGTTATGAAGATGTTGAGGACTTAATTTTCGGTAAAAAATAACACCTTCATTTAATGTTTTTTCCCACCTTTAGAATCATATAGACCAAAAGATGATAAAATGAAGGATCAAATTCAGAAATAAACATTTAAGGTGTGTTAGTTAGCCTTCAGTCTGTGCCTTAACTTAAAATTATGAAAAAAGTTCTACCAATTTGTTCATTTTTTTCTTTGTCAACCACAAATAAAATCAGTTTGAATTTTAAATTATTTTGGAAAATTTAATATACGGAGACTCGGAATGCAAGATTCCGATTAGGACTTGGCTGGCTTTTTTGAATATATAATAATTATAACGTACCCTTTGATTTATTCCTTATATGGTAAATATATAAATTATTATTATTAAAATATAGTGCTAGCTAGCAATATGGATTTCGCAAAAGGAAACTAAGGAATTTTTTGAATCATTAATCTTAAAAAAAAATCACTTCCCGATTTTTAGGATTCCAGAGTCTTGCTAAGTGTCAATCTAAAATGTCTATTATATCGTTAAAATAACTCGAAGAAATTAATTTTTGCACCCTGTCTCAGAGATAATATGATGACACAAAGGGGGGACCATTGGTAACAATTTTTCGATTTTGATGGAAAATGAAAATATCACAAGATTAATACATATTTTGAATGGTACCTATATCTTATAGAAAAAAAATAAAAAATACTATTTCTTTATAATATTTCGATTTTTTTTTGCACACTGTCTACAGAGATAATATGATACAAGTGGAGGACCATTGGAAAACAAATTTTGATTTTGATAGAAAATTAAAATATCATTTTTACAAGATTACCTAATACATATTTTGAATAGAATATCTTATAAGACAGTGGTTCCTAACATAGGGATATTTCGCCCATGGGCTACTTGAAAGGGGTAATCAGACTTATTAATCAGACTAATTAATATATGGACTGTTTATTTTGAAAGTGGCGAAAGTTCAATTTTGAAACAAAAATGAGTTAATGTCAATTTAGTTAGACATAGATGTCTTCTTTTCATATTTATAATATCCTAGGCAATGGAGTACAATACCCTCAAGAATCAGTAACAATAAAAATATCGAAATATATGTATTTCGATCTAATTGTTTATCTCATTAACCCTTAGACAGCCAACGGGACGCATGAATGTGTCCCATGAAGTATAAATAAACTCCTAAATAAAAAGATTTAAATTGGTAGTTTAATAAAATAAGTTGATTAATATTTTTGAAAGTGAATTAACGAATTATTATCAACGAATATTTATATATGAACCCCCCTTCTATTATGGGTGGTTGGATTTTACATTTCTAGTTTTCTAGAGGCCCACATAGTAAGTGTACAAAATTTGGTTCATGTAGTTCTAAAGGCTTAGAATTTTTTGTTTTGACCCTTCCCCCCCATTTTGGTTGGTTGGTTTTTGCATTTCTACTCTTCTAGGCGTTCTTAGATCAAGAGTACAAAATTTGGTTCAGGTAGGTCCAAAGGCTGCGAATTTGCATTTTTGCCCTCCTCTCCATTTTGGGTGGTTGGTTTTTGTATCACATTTTAATTGCCTCGGGAACTAAATATGTATGGAAAATTTCAGCTCGATCGGTTAATAAAAAGTTAGTTAAAATTAGAAAAAAAAAGTGCAATCAGACAAACATCATACGAACTTTCCAAGTTAAATAAAAGCTTGTAATTACAAATGTATTAAAAAATAATAACTAATTAACCAGAGGTAAGCGCTAGTCGAAAATAGGGACATAAACATCAAAACCTGATTCTTATTAAATTTGTAAAAATAAAAAAAATATTTTATATAACTTTTTGCTAACTTTATTCTCTGTAAAAAAAACAATAATAATAACAAGCCTGTGAAATATTATTGTCTTTGCAAGTGTATAAAATTCAAAATAGGTGGTTTCTATCCGGCCGAACTTTGGTCTAGCCAATAGAAACGATACGTGTGCCGGCTAGCATTTTCTGCTGATCGACACATATCACTTATAAAAAATACCTCTTGTGCTCAACCTTCTGTTTTGTTTCGTTACATTCGTTAAGAAAAAATATCCAAAAGCTCTGATTGATTTAAACACTATTTGACCGTGCTACTCAATTGGAAAACTCTCTTTTGGACTACGATTTTATTGGATTGATACACATTTGAAGGACCCACGCGAGACTCTGAAAATTTCTAACGGATTTAATATTACAACACGAACCAGGGACAGATACTTATTTATAAGAAACAAAGCGAACCATAGGATATCCTTTTATCATTGCACCAGGTGAACCTCACAATTTATGTAAATATATCTCATCTCATTAAATATCATCAAAATATAAAAAGGCCTTTTTTATTAAAAAACTACAGTCCACACCTTTTCTTCATCTCTGAGCTAGCAACAAATTCTAAATCTATACAGCAAGAATGACTGAATTAGAATTATTAATTAGAAAGAAAAAGATCTATTTTATCAATTTTATTTTTCTAGCAGTCGATGCGCCTTTAAACCCTCTATTTTTCTCAGGTTTATAATTCCTTGCTTTTATAATAAAATATTAAATAATTTTTATTAACGCTTTTAATTATTTAATACTAAAATATTTATTTAAAACTAATAATAATATGATAATATCAATTTTACGATTTAAAAGATAGGTATTCCAATATTGTATATAGAGTGAATAAACTCAAATCAATAACAAATGACTCTTATCACTACACATTTTCTTAATATAACAGACCAAAAGAATTATAAATGAGATAGAAATCTATCTTATTTTATCGTATTCAGGTGGTTCACAGTACCTTTTTAATATAAAAAAATAACATTTTGATTAAGAATTTTGTAGTTTAAAAGAAATTTTATGAAAAGATTCAATTTCGACTCTGCCGGGAGCGAATCAACTAGAAATGCCATAAGGTTTTATTTTTTTCATTACATATCAAATCAAATTTTTTGAAATTTCATATCTGTGTGATATTTCATTATATCTTTTACTATATAGAAAATATTTTTTATTAGAATATTTTCATTTTAAAGTGTAGTTTATTTGAAGCCTAATTTGAAAAAACGTAAATAGCTCCTTTGAAATAATTTTTAAAAATATGAAATTAATAAGATATTATAAAAGAATTAATTATTAATAATTATATTCAATTTTGAACTAAAGATTGATTAGTTTTTAAGAAAATGGTAAAAAGCTAGAAAATCGTAACAAATGACTCTCTGATGGCGGGTGATTTGCGACCCAGACTCTTGACTGACCAAAAGAATTATAATAGAGATTATTTTATCGATTTAATCTATCTTGAGGTGCATACTATGTCTATTATACAAGAAAATAGCATTTTGATTAAGAACTTTGTAGTTTAAATGAAATGGTATGAAAAGATTCAATTTCTTCTCGCTGGGAGCGAATCAACGAGAAATGGCAAAAAGTTTTATTTTCTTTCGCATTAGATATTTATTCAAATCTATTGAAATTTCATATCTCTAAGTTATTTCATTTTATCTTTTATAAAAAATATTTTTTATTAGAATATTTTTATTTTAAAGGGTAGTTTATTTGAAGCCTAATTTAGAAAAACGCTAATAACTACTTTGAAATAATTTATAAAAATATGAAATTAATAGATATTATAAAACAATTAATTATTAATAATTTAATTTAATTTCGAACGAAATCGGTTCAGTACTTTTTGAGAAAATGGTCAAAAACTATCTGAACGGTCAAAAAACGATGTTTTTTGAAAGCACGAGATGCCTTTGAAAAAAGTTTAAAAAGTCATATGAAACGAAACATTGACTTGAGACATGGAGCTGGGTTTTTAAAATGTTTCTAAAACGGCCTTTCATGGCGGTTTTCGAGGTTATTGACCATTTTCTCAAAAAGTACCCAATCGATTTCGTTCGAAATTGAATTAAATTATTAATAATTAATTGTTTTATAATATCTATTAATTTTATATTTAAAAAAAATTTCAACGGAGTTATTAGCGTTTTTTCAAAATGGACTTCAAATAAACTACCCTTTAAAATGAAAATTTCCTAATAATAATTTTATTATATAAAAGATAAATGACAATAAGAGACAGATATCAAATTTCAATAGATTTGAATAAAAAACTTTTTGGCATTTCTAGTTGATTCGCTCCCGGGGAGATGAAATTGAATCTTTTCATAAAATTTCATTTAAAATACAAAATTCTTAATTAAAATTCTATTTTCTTATATAAGAATGATATTGTGAACCTTCAGATAGATAAACAATAAAATAAGATTGCTTTCTATCTCATTTATAATTCTTTTGGTCTATCATAATATCGAGAGGCTCTGCGACGCATGACGCGACACATCTCTCCATGAGATGGAATAAAAGTGGAATTCGGTTGATGTAACGGATTTCGCTAAAAAATTTTGAGATATTAATGGAAACAACCTTTTAACAGAAAAAGTGAATATTTTTGAAAAATATTTTTATTTTCACCAAAAAAATTTCGTGAATATAAATTTAAAATCTTGGTCTATCTTCTAAATTATTGGTCGTAGACAAAATTAATTACATAGGATTTTTTTGTAGTACATTTAAAACCCTAAAATTTGTTTCATGTAACTTTTATTTGTAGGTGACTTACTTTTGTTTGTATAAAAGATCAAATTTTAAATGAAACATATAATTTACCATTTTTTGCTTAACCCTTTAAAATACACAACTTTGCATAAAGAAAATTTAATTATAAACTAAAATCTCAATAAGAGTCAAAGCTCTACGATGAATAATTAAAAAGTTATTGTAGTTGATGAAATTTAGTCTGAAAATTCAAGCCCAATGATTTGATCAAAAAGTTTTCGAATCGAAAAAAAGTGAAATTTGTTGATGTCAAGGATTTCGCTAACAATATTTGGAATATTAAATGAAACAACGTTTTACCCGAAACTGAAAATAAATTTGAAAAATCATTTTCATTTTCACAAAATAAATGAATGTAAATTTAAAAACATCGTCTATGGGTCTATGCTCTAAATCAGTGTTCTTCAACATTTGTCATTCCGCGGAACCCTTTTTTAAGATAATTATTTTATGGAACCCATCGTTCAGTAGCACACCCAACGATTTCTTTCTCATTTATAATTCTTTTGGTCTCTTTTATCAAGAGTCTGGGCCTACAATCAGAGACACATTATTCGTTATTCATTCACTCTACAATATTGAAATAACTTTTAACTCGTAAACTATTGACTTTAGTCATTTCACTCATTTTAACTTTTCTCTTGGAAATTAAATTTTCTTTAATAAGAACCATTATATAAATTTGTGTACCACAAAGTTGCAGTTTATTTATGTTGGAAGAATCGCCTTTTTCTTAATTGGTTGGATTCTGGCTAGTTTCCAGCCTTCCGGAAATATTCCAGAGTTATAGGAGAGATTGTATAATTTGGATAGTATAGGAGCAAGTTCAGGGGCGCATTTTTTAATGAGAATGGCAGGGATATCGTCGGGGCCAGCAGAAGAGTTGGTCTTTAGATTGCGGATGATCTTTAGAATTGTTGGTATCCTGAAAACATTATCTGACATTATATTAGTACTGGGGGGGGGGGTATGTGGGTGGTTCAAGCCCTTTGTCGTCCAGGTTTGAGTTGGACGCGAAATATGAGGCAAAAGCTTCGGCTTTGTCGGAGGCGTCAATGGCTATCGAGTTGTCGGAGAGATTTAGAAGGGGAAATGATGAGTTTGTAAGATTTCTTTTTACATACTTATCAAGGGACCAGAATTGGTTTGAACTGCTGGGGCAAGCTGCTCATTTGGTGATCCATCCGAGTGTAATGCGGGCTTTATGCAAAATTACGTTGGATTGTAGCTAAATGGATCACATCTTTTTCTCTCTTGGTCCAGACTTAAGACTCCGCAGACTCCAATAGCTTCATCCGCAGTAGTCTCGCGATATTTATCTTTTTCAAAAAAGCGTGGTCAAAACAATTCTCGTTAATATATCAATTATTCTTTGATATATTAAAGAGAAAAATTATTAATTTATTTAACATCATTATTTCAAGTTAGAAATATATAAGTTCAGATATTATTTTCACTCAATATTTGACAAAAATCACCTACATTTGATTGGCGATTGAATCAAATGTAGGAAACATACGATTAAAATGTTGTTCGTTTCTGTAATACCGATCCTAAATTTCTCTTACTCCATATATACTAAAGTGCCATGGACCTCACTTGGCTTAAAACGGCACTGGATAAGTGGTTTACCTACACTTAGGAAATTAAATTTTTTCCGTAATTTTACAATAAGAAAATAAAATGGTGGCACTTGTGATGTATATTGATTTCTATGTACCCTTATTCTTGAGAATTGTTAGGTGGTTTTTGGTATGTATAAATTAAAAATATGCAGGCTCATGGATAAGAGTTAAGGAAATAGGAAGCGGAAAGTCAAGACTCTTAAAATTTTGTTTAATGTAGCGAGAATTAATTTAACTAATGCATCCCGTATATTATGTACCCTTGGGTTAAGCAAGGTCCCTCCGATACGCTAAGTGGATTAATTGAACCCACGAATCAACACTTGATATCCCTTTTCAAAAGCTAAAATGTCAAGGAGCTAGCAGAAGATTCAATTAATTTTTCATCTCACTTGTACATAAATGAAAAACAATTTCGTTTAAATCAACAAAAATTCATCTAAGCTAAAAATTAAAATTTTATTTAATATGATAACATGATTAGGTGTACATTTACGCTTTGATTGTAATTCATTTATTATATCAGACATTTGTAATGAAAAGTAACTAAAACAATGGCAACGGTGGTTCCTAGACTTGATTCATAGTCATTTGAAATATTATATTATGTTATTTCTACAATATTTGATGAGAAGCGATGGTTATTTTTGATTTTAGTTCGATTCCTAAATGTCTTCAGCAATGGTTATCATTATTGGTAAAAACTTTAAAATTTTAAAAGTATTTTATTTTTAAATATAACTCGATTACCATTGGATAATAGTATAAACGTTAAATAAACTATGTATTATGGTTGATCCTATACAATTAAAATGAGAATCGATGGTTATTTTTTACTTTCTCTTCAGCATTTAATGTGGATATAAATGGGAATAAATGGCTATTTTTTATTTGAAGCAGATTCATTCCTCAAAGTCTTCACCAATAATAATTACCAATGGCAGTGGCGTAACTATAACGTTAAGGCCCTTGGCTAATTCATCGGATGGGACCCTCCTCAATGTAAAGAAGCTAAACCAACGTTGTAGTTTCTTTTAATAAATCACTACGTAAAGTACGTACAAACGGTATTTATAATTATTGTTGCATTTTTCGTTGATTTTTTAGTAACTTTTAATCTCAACAAAAACACTTGTGTAAAAAAGGCCAAGTTCTATTAATAAAATCCGTTTGCCAAAAAAGTAGTGAGATCTAATGTGCTGCAAGTTCAACATCATCAATTTATTAAATGAGTTCGAGAATATATTAGTAACTTCAATTAAAACGCATGTTTTTCATTTCACATGTCCCTCTATATTTTTTATTGATTTCACATTTTTAGTTGAAATTATTTTCCTAAAACTTGGCCTTTACGCATTAAATTATTATTATTATTGTTTGATAGGGCCTCCACCACTCCCTCTTATTAAGATATCATGATATGGTAACTAGTAATTCGTGATATACATAATAATGCCTAAAAGCCAAGTTTTATGAAAATAATTTCAACTAAAAATGTGAAATCAATAAAAAATATAGAGGGACATATGAAATGAAAAACATGCGTTTTAATTGAAGTTACTAATATATTCTCGACTCATTTAATAAATTGATGATGTTGAACTTGGCAGCACATTAGATCTCACTACTTTTTTTGGCAAACGGATTTTATTAATCGAACTTGGCCTTTTTTTACACAAGTGTTTTTGTTGAGATATCACTTCTTTTTGTAAGTTGGATTTATCCTATAAATTTAACCCCTTCATTTCGGGCCCTGAAGAAGGAAAAGTTTCGATTTTTCAATTTCGTCCTTTATTAATATGTCAAGCTTTACCAGTATGCCAAATTTCAGCATTCTAGGTTCATTGAATTTTTAGTTTATGTTAATTAAGCCTATAACTTTCACCCCTTCATTTCGGGCCCTGAAGAAGGAAAAGTTTCGATTTTTCAATTTCGTCCTTTATTAATATGTCAAGCTTTACCAGTATGCCAAATTTCAGCATTCTAGGTTCAATGAATTTTTAGTATATGTTAATTAAGTCTATAACTTTCACCCCTTCATTTTAGGTCCTGAAGAAAGGAAAGTTTCGATTTTTGGATTTTTCCCATTAATTGTACCCCAAACTCTACCTGCCTGCCAAATTTCAGCATTCTAGGGTTAGCGGAAGTACTCTAGAATTTTGATGAGTGAATCAGTCAGTGAGTGAGTGACGAAAAAGCCTATCTTTGGCTTCTTGTAACTTGGATGGTATAAACAGTAGAAATATATTATAATAATTTTGTAATTTAGTTAAGCTTATGGATCAGTATTCTGGAAAAAAATTTCAGCCATGTAGAGGTTTCCATTACGAAGTTACAGAGGCGTCAAAATGGCCTGAGTTGTTTCCTGTAAAGGGTAGTCTGCCAGTGCACACATCCGCGCTCGAATCGAACTTGGCTTGGGCACTGCCGTGTCCCCAGATTTAAGGAGCGTATTGGATTGAAATAACAATTTTATTTTTAGTTAAAATTTTAATTATTAAAATTCCCTTTTTCGGGCCAAAATCAAGATATTAATTATTTAGTCCAAATGTCTGTTAATAATTGTGTTTGGGTAGTGTTTATTTTTAACCAATAATAATTGGTCATAACACCTCTAAAACTGTATTTGATTTTGAAAAATTTGTGATAGAATTTATTACAATCAAATGATCATTTGTTATTTTATTTATTAAATATTTATTTCTATAAAATTTTGTTTTTTAATTAATGGCGAAAAGTTAAATGAAAATCCCTTGAAGCACAGCCTATTTGTTTTAAAAACAATTTCCAATCAATTGGGCATGTCTTGCATACGTTTTTATTTTATCTGGAATTATTTTCCTTCCTGATATCTAATCAAGTAACGGGATTCTTTTACATTTGCTCTTTCTTTTACATTGAAATGCATTTTTATCATTTCGAGTCGAGCAGCCAGCGGGACAAGTGCGTAATCGTTGTTTTTACTGTGTCGCGTTTTGTATTTCTTCTGACCAGGCCCGTGCTGGCCAGGGGGGACAGGGGGACTTGTCCCCTGCGCCCTAGGCCTAAATGGCTTTTTGCGGCCCTATCCTAAAATCGTAATAAACAAAAACAATTAAAATGTGTTTTGATGTACTCACCAAAACCAAAATTAAATTATTTACTCTCGGAATGAATAATATTAATATCATTATAGAAGAACATATTGGCATATTGAATCTAGCTAGTTACTTTTACAGATAATTTTACTTTAGCATACAGGGTATGGTCAAGTATTGTAATCGTGCATGAAAAAAGTGGTTTTTCCTTCTTTTTTTCGAAATATCTAAAAAACGGCTGAAACAATTTCGATTAAAAAAATTGAGCGAAACCATGACATATCAGTCTACAAAAAAGCCCTAAAATGTGAACATCGAAATAATTATATTTTTCTAGATAATAATTGTTTTGTCAAAATGTTTGTAGTCTGTCTGGTTGTTAGTTAGTCTGTGCGTTACCAAATTTTTGTGGACGAGCTATCTCAAAAACTAGTGGGAATATCGAAACCAAATTTCACACGTGGTTTTGGTCCATTGAGATTAAGAGCTGATTAGATTTTGGTGCATATCGACCCAAAATTAAGGGGAGTGGAGAAGGGGGCTAAAAATTAAAAATCTAGGCCGTTTGAGCAAACTCAACCAAATTTTGTATACATAATCAGTGGACCCCCAGAAGTCTAAAAATGCAAAAACTAAGCGCACAAAATGAGGGGAGGGGGTGTAGGGTCAAAAAATGAAAATCTTGGCCATTTACCAAACTTAACCAAATTTTGTATACATAATTAGCGGTACCCCAGAAGTCTAAAAATGCAAAAACTAACCGCCCAAAGGGGGGGAGGTGTAGGGTCAAAAAATGAAAATCTTGGCCATTTACCAAACTCAACCAAATTTTGTATACATAATCAGTGGGACGCCAGAAGTATAAAAATGCAAAAACTAACACCCCCTACATGATTATAAATAATTTTAGGGGCCAGGTTGTATGATAAAGTCAAGTGGATGGCCACATCAGAACTCGTCAGCTTTTTGAAATATTTTTGAAATGAATGTCTTAAAGAGAATATATGTTAATTTGAAAATCATTTACTTAGAAATACTCTCAGAAATCTCGCCAGTGTGAAACCAGCTCAATAATGGCGCGTTTGTTACTGTTTTAGTATAATAATGTAATTTGTAATTTTTTGAAATAAAACATAAAGATTTAGTAAACGAACTTTCAATTTCTTGTTTCACCAAAACATATGTATTTTTAAAAAATAAATTTGTAGTAAAAATATGCCAAATTTTGAATATTTTTGAAGCCAGGTTAGATTTTCAAAAAATTTCCGGTTACCGTCAGACCCCCATAGCGCCCCATCACCCTATTTTGTCCCCCGCTCTTCAGAGGTACCCAGCATATGCCTGCTTCTGACAACTGCTTTTTTGAAAATTATTCAAACCTTCATGGTAGACAAGGTAAACATTTAAATACAATTTTTTAAATCTTTTGGATAATTTAATTATTCTAAAAATAAAAAACACCTCATATCTACATAATATATTCTTTGCTATTGTGAATATCATTATTCTCACAGTATTCACTATCATTTTTTATTAACAATATTAATAATATTAGTAGACATATTTTATCTATGGGCCGAGAAAAATTTTTTTCTTCAAATTTGACCTGAGTAAGCCAAAATGTTGGACACTCCTGATCTAGACACACGGCTTTGTGTCAGCCAAGTTCGGAAAACTGGCGACGCACCGGCCATGTGTATATTTATTTAAAGAACCATTTCAAGCTACTTTCGAGCGCCCCCCCCCCATAAATAAAAAACTATTAGACCTACACACTTGAAATTTTGCATGTCTAATAAGGCCCACTAGAACACCCAGAATCCCAAATTCCATGAATAAACCTATACCGAACATGGCCCCTTTTTCACATTTATGTTTTTGGTCAGATTACTATTAATCTTCAGGGAATGAATCCCTAAGAAAATCCAAAAGGTGAAACAACTACCTTAAATGGGACCTCTTAAAAAAACCCGGACCCTGGGGAATTAACCCCTTTCCACCCCTGAACACTCATCAGGGCTGCCTCCACATCCTGAAAAACTTTAATCCTCCCTAAAAAAATAACTAGCGGATACATACTACATGGGTATTCTGCCTGGAATGTAAATCTAAATGATCCATTTAAACAACGTAGCAGATGATTCAACATGATATCTGTTAGCAAAACATTATTTCTTAAATAAATAAATAATACAAATAGTGGAAATCAACAGTAGAGCGTCCAATGATAGAATAAACAAGTAATAATCTAATGGCGAATTCATTGATGGCTCCAACAAATTGTAACCAATGGTTCGCTAAACCAAACAAAATGGTAATAATATTTCAATTGATAGAGATAATTTTCCCGTTCGATAGGCAAATACTATCTTTCTCTTTTTTCTTTTCATAATAATTTACATTTTCCGATTCACTGAGTAAACAGAAGGGATTTAATTGAAAAGATTTAGTTTGCCGAGAGTTGATGATTCGTAAGGAAAAATCAATGAGATTCTTTTCTGCTTGGTTCAAATAAATTATGATAAATATATATTTATATATTGTCGCCTTAGAGCAGTGTTCCGCAAAGTGTGTGCCTCGGCACACTGGTGTACCGTGGTCATTAGTTGGTGTGACGCAGAAAAATGTTAAGTATTGTTAAGATAATGCACCTAGACATGCTGAGAGTTTTGAGACCACCCTTATCAACGATTGCTCCAAATTTTGATCGCCTGTGCTCAATTTCACATTTCTCATTAAACATCTTTTCATATTATATTGATTTTAATAATAAATAAATATTGAATAAACATTGTTTTTTTCTTTGGTGTACCTTGAACACAAAAAGTTTGCGGAACACTTCCTGCTAACTAACAACAAGGAAATTTTACAGAGCAGAGAAAAAACAAACAAAATTTGATATTGTTCTTATGGAAAGAAACTATTTTTCCCATTTTTTTTCTACAACTTACGATCATAATTTTAAGTAGAAGTTTTGCTTGGACGAATGCTGCATCTCTTTTTCTTTCGAACGGTATTAATGTCATATATGATAAAAATAGAGTAAGGATTTCAATAAAATTTTTCATATTCAGGCTCCTAATTATAGATAATGAACTTTCTTTTACTAAATCAAAATATCAAAATGTTTCTTCATTAGAGTTTTTGAATATGTAGAATATCTACTACGCCTATAGAGTAAGATTTATCTAACTTTCACATAAATTTCACCATCATTGCCTAACCCTTTGAGCTACACAAATTTATATAATGACCTTTTATTAAAAACAATTCTTTTAAAACAGAAAAGTTAATTTGACTGAAATGTCTAAAATCAATAGTTTACACGTTAAAAAATATTGTATAGAGTGAATGAATGGACTTGAATCAATAACAAATGTCTCTGATGGCCAGACTTCCTCTCGATATAACAGACCAAAAGAATTATAAATAAGAAAGAATCGATCTTAATTTATCGATTTCATTTATTTGGTGGTTCACAGTACCTTTTTAATTTAAGAAAATAGCATTTTGATTGAGAATTTTGTAGTTTAAAAGAAATTGTACGAAAAGATTCAATTTCTTCTCTGCAGGGAGTCGAATCAACTAGAAATGCCTTAAGTTTTTATTTTTTCTGATTAGATATTTATTCAAATCAAATCAAATTTAATATCTGTTTGTTATTTTGATTTATCTTTTATATTAAATAATTATTATTATGAAATTTGAATTTTAAAGGGTAGTTTATTTGAAGTTCAATTTGAAAAAACGATAATTACTCCGTTGAAATTTTTTTAAAAATATTAAATAAATATATATTATAAAACAATTAATTATTAATAATTTAATTCAAATTTGAACGAAATCGGTTCATTACTTTTTGAGAAAATGGTCAAAAACACTGAAAACTGCCATGAAAGGCCGTTTTAGAAACATTTTAAAAATCCAGCTCCATGTCACAAGTCAATGTTTCGTTTCATATGACTTTTTTAACTTTTTTTAAAGACATCTCGAGCTTTCAAAAAACATCGTTTTTTGACTGTTGAGATAGTTTTTGACAATTTTCTCAAAAAGTACTGAACCGATTTCGTTAAAAATTGAATTAAATGATTAATAATTAATTGTTTTATAATATATATTTATTCAATATTTAAAAAAAATTTCAACGGAGTTATTAGCGTTTTTTCAAATTAGACTTCAAATAAACTACCCTTTAAAATTCAAATTTCATAATAATAATTATACAATAAAAAAGATAAATGAAAATAACACACAGATATGAAATTTGAATTTATTTGAATAATTATCTAATGAGAAAAAAATAAAAACTTAAGGCATTTCTAGTTGATTCGCTCTCGGTAGAGAAGAAATTGAATCGTTTCATACAATTTCTTTTAAACTACAAAGTTCTTATTCAAAATGCTATTTTCTTAAATTAAAAAGGACGGGGAACCACCAAATAGATGAAATCGATAAAATATGTAAGATCGAATTCTTTCTTATTTATAATTCTACTGGTCTGTCATATCGAGAGGATGGTCGAGAGGAGGCCATTTGTAATTGAATCAAGTCCATTCACTCTATACAATATTGGAATATTTTTTAACGCGTAATCTATTGATTTTAAACACTTTAGTCATATTAAATTTTCTGTTGGAAATTAAATATTCTTTATAAAGATCATTATATAAACTTGTGTACATCAAAGGGTTAGACAGTAATGGTGAAATGCATATGGAAATTCTGCACTAGTAAGTAATCAAATAATTTAATAAGAAATACATAAGTGATGCCTCATAATAATTGAGTTTCGATTTTTCTAGAGGGGATGGTGCAATGAATTTTGCCCCCCCCCCCTAACTATCATGGAGGATATTTCTGCCGGATATGTTTTGTTTTTTGCATTTCCATAGTATATAATATTATTATGATTATTATTTTGTTTTTTGTTTTCCATTCAAATATTTCATTACAATTTTTCAGCAATCATTCAATTCAAAAACCTATTATAATTCAGTAATAAAATTAAAATAAAACAAAATAAACAAGATTCGTGCGTTGAATTTTTAAATAGAATGGAAATTAGGAGAAAAATAGTAGAATTAAAAAAAAAATGTTTCTGTTCATTAAAAATCGAAATCAGTTGTTTACTTAAATGTATATTTTTATATAATAGAGAAATCCAAAGCACGTGCGCTGAAATTATTTTCCTATGGACCCAAACTGTTTGAAAAAAATGAAAGAACATATTTTTCATTCTTTTTCAAGACTTGGTACGCTCGCTAATTAGAACCGCAACAAATAATTTCTTTTTTACATTTTTGTCTGAATTTTGTTCTATTTCTTTCTCTTTTTATATTGTTTCAAGTAATGTTTTGGTATAAGTTTAAAATACTATCCGAGAGGAATAGAAATTAAGCAAATGATATTTTTAGATAAGGACGCCACTTAAATTGAGTGTGAAAATTTTCATTGAAATCTGTGTCATCAACCAAATTCCATATTTTTTATTTAAAAAAATTACCTGGTCAATTCATTGGTCTTGAATTTTTATATTAAAAAATATTTATATTCCCAAAACTCATAAACTATTGATTTTAGACATTTCAATCATGTTACTTTTTTTGTTGGATATTAAATCTTCTTTAATAAAAGCAATTGTATAAATTTGTGTACCACAAAGGGTTAGGTAGTAATGGTGAAATTTATGTGGAAAGTTAAATTAATACATCTCTCCCGGCCAAATTATTCTATATATTAAACAACTCTAATGTTGATAATTTTTTTTTTTACTTCTTTGTTTTTTTAAATAATTTTTAGAAAAAAATATTAAAAACATTTATTTAAAGTGTTTTTATATGCGATTTTTGTGTTTGAAAATTTTATGGTATTGAGCTCGCTTTTTTTTAGTTATTTTGAATCAATTTTATCGTTAACAGGTGTATAAAATTAGTATTTTAGTTTGTTGAAAGAAAATAAAAAAAAAAATAGTAATTATCATAGGACCACTCACTTACCCGTTCTTAAAATATGTAGAATGAATAGAAGTTTAAAATTATCAAAAAAATTGTAGAGTATATTCAGTTTCAAAAACAAGATTAAAATTTTCAAACTCAAAAATCGCATATAAAAACACTTTAAATAATTTTTTTTAAATTATTTATCTAAAAAGTATATAAAAAAACAAAAATTTCAAAAAGTTCAAAAATTTCAAAAATATGAATTTAAACCATTTTTGAATTATTGATGAGCGAAAAACCGAAATTCGATATCTTTTAAACCGGTGATCAAAAAAATTTAAAAATTTACCCGGAAGAGTTTTTTGATGTGTACTAAAAAATGACAAAAAAAGGAAGGAAATCAAAAATTAAAATTTTTAAAACAGTCAGATTTGGCGTGGAATGGCTCATTTTTATTAAGAAAATTTATCAGACCCCACTTCTTCATTAAAAGACGAAACGAATCGAAGAAAAATATGTCTGGTATAGGTAATTGTGTATTTAGCCGATACTTAATAATTATAAAAATTAAAAAAATATTGTACGGATTTGATATTTTTAACATAATAAAATAGAGGTTGCAAACAGGGTTGGGGCTCGCTTTCATACTAAGAGGGTCGCGTCATGAAAAAGGTTGAAAATCACCGATTTAGAGTATTTTCATAAATATATAACTTCACAAGTTCAGGATGATGTGTAAATTTTCAAATTATTATTCGTTATTTTAAATATTTCTATAAAAAACATTTTTTTTTTTGAAAAGTATATTAGTTCTCGAAATGAAATAAAATTGTAAAGGGCAATTAAAATTAATGATTTTCCGAAAAAGAGTCCAGATAGAAGGTTTGAAGTCCCTGCCTGGTATATCTTCCAGTTTAAGCATGTCAAGGACAAGTCAAAGCGAGTTTTAGTCAAATAAAAATTATTCTAGCATGAGGAACAATTAAATTAGTAATAATACAAAAAAGGAATAAATAAAGATGGTTCGGCTATTTCTGGACTAATCCTCAACTAACAATCAATATATAAGATTGAAAATAACTACGAGCCCTCTAGACAAGTCAAGACTTGCTTAAATCAATAGGATTAGGAAGAATTTAGAATTTTCTTATAGGACAGGTTGATTCATTGTGGAAGATTGTCGATTTCCATCTCATGGATTGTGAACTTGTTGAGCTGACAAGTTTTAATTTCTGACTCCTACCCTCACTCACACAAAGCAGTATCCGTTTGGGGCGAAGGTTTCAAAATATATTTATAAAAATCTAATGTTAAATTTGAAAAATAATGAAAATGATGCCGTATTTGAGATGAAATTTACAAAATAAAGCGAAGATTTTAAAAATTTCAATTTCAAAGAGTACCTTTTTGAACAGCATGCCCTGGTTGAAAAGTCACCAACCGTCACTGCTTTATGTGCTTCAATCAGAGGTCAACCTCATTGATTAATCTTTATCCTCCACGGGGCGGGGGGGGGGGGGTTGCAAATCTTGTGGACAAATATTACCTTATTAAATTTGTATTCAAATATTTAATTTTTTTCACAATTGAATACACAAATAAAGTAGTGTTTAATTACAAAATCACTTACGGTACATTAAACATAGTTTAGAGAGTCTGGGCATTATGTAGTTTTCCTAGGGGGGAGGGGGGCAGCTGGCCAGCTGATTACCAACCATAAGGTTTAAATAAATAAATAAATCCTTATTACTCGACCTGCTTAAAGGCACAAGTCCTCGGTGGCTAGGTCAACAAAACATCAATACAAATTAACTACCGAAATGAATAAATATAAATATAAATCAATTAAAAGAAATTAACAATTAACAAAAAATTAAAAGAAAAAAAATAGAAATGTATAGTCATTAAGAAATAACATGACCATAGATTTCCATCAAAAGACAAAACTTAATTTGAATAATTCCGTTTCAATTTCGGTAATCCGATTAGAGATCAACTAACTTTTTGGTACAATAGAATTGTCAAATTTTGCAACTAACGAAATAATTTAATGAGAAATACATAAGGAAGCCTCGTTATTATGGAATTTCGATTTTTCTAGGGGGAACAATGAGTTTTGTAGGGAGTATTTATCTCAATTTCTACTTAAATTTCACTATTACTTCCTATCACTTTGAGGTAAACAAATTCATATAAGGATTTTTATTAAAGTACATTTAATTTCCATCAGAAAACTTAATATGAGAGAAATGTATAAAATCAATAGTTTACGAGTTATGTAAATGTAAATACTTTTTAATATAAAAATTCAAGCTCAATGATTTGCCCAAGAAATTTGTTGATTCATAAAATTTCGAATTTGGTGGATGATTTGAATTTCAATAAATATTTTCATCTTAATACTAGGGACCACGATTTATCTAAAACCGCTTTTATTTTTGTAAAATAATGTTTACTTTTCTCAGAAAAATATATTTAATTTTGAAATTTTAATACCCTCTAGCTACTTAAATAGTCAGGCTCCTAATTATAGATAATGAACTTTCTTTTAGTAAATCTAAATATCAAAATGTTACTTCTATAGAGTATTTGAATATATAGAATATCCAAGCCTATAGAGCAAGATTTATCTAAATTTGCACATAAATTTCACCCTAAACTGCCTAACCCTTTGAGCTTCACAAATTTTTATAATGACCTTTATTAAAAACATTTAATTTAAAACAGAAAAGTTAATAGGACTGAAATGTCTAAAATCAATAGTTTACACGTTAAAAAATATTGTATAGAGTGAATGAATGGACTTGAATCAATAACAAACGTCTCTAATGGCCAGAATTCCTCTCGATATGACAAACCAGAAGAATTATAAATAAGAAAGAATTCGATCTTATTTTATCGATTTCATTTATTTTGTGGTTCACAGTACCTTTTTAATTTAAGAAAATAGCATTTTGATTAAGAATTTTGTAGTTTAAAAGAAAGTGAACGAAAAGAATCAATTTCTTCTCTGCCGGGAGCGAATCAACTAGAAATGCCATAAATTTTCATTTTTTTTCTGATTAGATATTTATTCAAATCAATTCAAATTTCATATCTATGTGTTATTTTCATTTATCTTTTATATTAAATAATTATTATTATGAAATTTGCATTTTAAAAGGTAGTTTATTTGAAGTCCAATTTGAAAAAACGATAATAACTCCGTTGAAGA
Source organism: Forficula auricularia (assembly GCA_024734495.1). Classification (NCBI taxonomy): domain Eukaryota; kingdom Metazoa; phylum Arthropoda; class Insecta; order Dermaptera; family Forficulidae; genus Forficula; species Forficula auricularia. Next base: position 22,526,744 of record JALMQS010000153.1, on the reverse strand, counting down.
TTTTTTTAAAAAATATGAAATAAATATATATTATAAAACAATTAATTATTAATAATTTAATTTAATTTTGAACAAAATCGGTTCAGTACTTTTTGTGAAAATTGTCAAAAACTCCAAAAACCGCCATGAAATGCTGTTTTAGAAACATTTTAAAAATCCAGCTCCATGTCACAAGTCAATGTTTCGTTTCATATGACTTTTTTAACTTTTTTTAAAGACATCTCGTGCTTTCAAAAAACATCGTTTTTTGACGGTTGAGATAGTTTTTGGCAATTTTCTCAAAAAGTACTGAACCGATTTCGTTAAAAATTGAATTAAATGATTAATAATTAATTGTTTTATAATATATATTTATTCTATATTTTTAAAAAAAATTTCAACGGAGTTATTAGCGTTTTTTCAAATTAGACTTCAAATAAACTACCCTTTAAACTTCAAATTTCATAATAATAATTATTCAATATAAAAGATAAATGAAAATAACACACAGATATGAAATCTGAATTGATTTGAATTATTATCTATCGAGAAAAAAAATAAAAACTTGAGGCATTTCTAGTTGATTCGCTCTCTGTAGAGAAGAAATTGAATATTTTCTTTTAAACTACAAAGTTCTTATTCAAAATGCTATTTTTAACCGACTTCAAAAAAGGAGGAGGTTCTCTATTCGATTGAATTTTTTTTTTTTTTTTTGTGCCTATGTTACCTCATATCTCCGCCAATTCTCAACTGATTTTGAAAATTTTTTTTGCATTGGCTAGTCAGCGATTGGTCCCATTTTTTTTCGTATTTTTTCATAGCTATTAGACCTTTTTTATTAGGTTTGTTTAGACCTAACTTCTTTGTTTATGAACCGATTTCGATGGTTCTTTTTTTATCCGAAAGGGGGTGTCTTAGGGATGGTGTCATATTAATTTGGTCAAGTTCTGATGATATGATCACTATTAATAACATCACTAAAAAGAGAAAATAAAAAATAATTTTTAAGAAAAAAATAAAAACCGACTTCAAAAAATTAAATGCAACAAATAAAATACACTAAAAGGTATAAAATAATTATTATCTTATTTAGTTACAACTAAATGACGAAATATAACATGAAATTACTTTTGAAGTTGGTGCCAAACATATACCTTTTCATGAATCGCACTCGACGGATCTTAATTAGTACGTTTGGAGGGTATGCTCGCTTATAGGTATAGTTTGTTTGGCACCGACTTCAAAAAGTAATTTCATGTTAATATTTCGTCGTTTAGTTGTAACTAAATAAGATAATAATTATTTTATACCTTTTACTGTATTTTATTTGTTACATTTAATTTATTGAAGTCAAGTTTCTATTTTTCTCTTAAAAATTATTTTTATCTTAAATTAAAAAGGTACTCATGAACCACAAAATAAATGAAATCGATAAAATAAGATCGAATTCTTTCTTATTTATAATTCTTCTCGTCTGTCATATCGAGAGGATATCTGGCCATTAGAGACATTTGTAATTGAATCAAGTCCATTCACAATATTGGAATATTTTTTAACGCGTAATCTATTGACTTTAAACACTTTAGTCATATTAAATTTTCTGTTGGAAATTAAATATTCTTTATAAAGATCATTTAAACTTGTGTACCTCAAAGTTAGACAGTAATGGTGAAATGTATGTGGAAATTCTGCTCTAGTAAGTAATTAAATAATTGCATGAGAAATACTTATGTGATGCCTCATAATAATTGAGTTTCTATTTTTCTAGAGGGGAGGGTGCAATGAATTTTGCCCCCCGCCCCCCCCCTAACTATCATGGAGGATATTTCTGCCGGATATGTTTTGTTTTTGCATTTCCATAGTATATAATATTATTATGATTATTATTTTGTTTTTTGTTTTCCATTCAAATATTTCATTACAATTTTTCAGCAATCATTCAATTCAAAAACCTATTATAAATCAGTAATAAAAATAAAATAAAACAAAATAAACAAGATTCGTGCATTGAATTTTCAAATAGAATGGAAATTAGGAGAAAAAAAGTAGAATTAAAAAAAAAATGTTTGTGTTCATTATAAATCAAAATCAGTTGCTTACTTAAATGTATATTTATATAATAGAGATATCCAAAGCACGTGCGCTGAAATTATTTTCCTATGGACCCAAACTGTTTGAAAAATAATGAAAGAACATATTTTTTATTCTTTTTCAAGACTTGGTACGCTCGCTAATTAGAACCGCAACAAATAATTTCTTTTTTACATTTTTGTCTGAATTTTGTTCTATTTTTTTCTCTTTTTATATTGTTTCAAGTAATGTTTTGGTACAAGTGCAAAATACTATCCGAGAGGAATAGAAATTAAGAAAATGATCTTTTTAGATAAAGGCCTCTTTAAATTTAATGTGAATATTTTTATTGAAATCCGTGTCATCAACCAAATTCCATATTTTTTAATTCAAAAAATTACCTGGAAAATTCATTGGTTTTGAATTTTTATTAAAAATATTTACATTCCGAAAACTCGTAAACTATTGATTTTAGATATTTCAGTCATGTTAATTCTTTGTTGTAAATTAATTAAAAGCAGTAAACATTATTTTACAAAAATAATTTTTTTTTAAATAATAGGTTAGATTGAATCCGAAATTTTTTAACTTTTCTGATCGAAATTGAATGTACTTTAGTAAAATAATGTCTTTATATAAATTGATGTACTTCAAAGTGTTAAAAACTTTTTAGAAGAATCGACAAATTTTGGAAGTAACGAAATAATTTAATGTTAAATACATAATTGATGCTTCGGAATAATGGAATCTCAATTTTTCGAAAGGGGCAATGAGTTTTGTAGGGGGGGCACCACCCAACTACGCCCATTTGAGGGGCCATAAGTCAAGGTTTTTACAGAATTTTCTATTCGATCCCAGGGGGAGAAAGGTGAAGTAATTATAGTTAGAGGGGACTATAGTAAAATGGGATGAACTGTGAAAATGCCTGGATTTAGCGTGACGGTCCCTTAAATAAGAAATAATATTAATATTCGATTGGAAAATACTTTTTCGCTCTCCCTTTCCTTTCTAATTATAATTAGTTATTTACCAAGCTATGGTTCAATGTGCAAACCGTGGAAATTCATTAAAAGGAATAGGTAATACCGTCTTCTTTTTTTTTATTTTTTATTCCATCCCCTTGAGCTAAAGATAACAAGAATTCCTTCTCGGAACACAAAAGTCTTCCTCTTTTGAGTATATATACCGGCATCGTTGTCTGGTAATATTTTAATAAGTAAAAGAACACTTGTCAAACAAGCCATTGTCTTCGTGGTATATGTATCTTCCGGGATATTCTCTGTTTTCCGTTCACCCTCGGGAGATGAAGTTTTTTTTTCATAATGAAGCCAAAACCAGTACCTCTAATATTAAAGGTGAAAGCAATAAAAAAAAAAAGGAAAGTATTTTTTTATGGTGGAACTTTTTTTTGATGAATATTCCATTGGAATCTTTTGTTTTCCTGAATTTATCATGTTATAGAATTTTTCGAAAAATCTATGGAAAAAAGAATTGATATTGTTTGTGGATCAACATTGAGCATAATGAAAATATCTCTCAGCTATCCTGAATTCTCGTATATTTATTGATGTGATGTTTGTATTAATGGGTGAATGCACGCATGATGTCAATAGAAAATTAATTGAATTTTCCAATTAAAAAACTAGTGTATAGCCCACACGACTTTCCACTTACAACGTTTTTGAAATTATATTATTGATGGAAAGGCAGTTCAACTTATCAGATAGATCAATGCTTCTTAAAGGAGTGGGGCGCGGCCCCCTAGGGGGCCATGGATTACCCGCAGGGGGCCGCGAAGAGTCGAAAATGTAACAAATAAATTATTATTGTTAAATAAGTTTAAATACTTGGATTATAATTCTAAAATTTCGATAATGTATAGAAATGTTGAAATGATAATATATTTGCAACTGCTTATAACATAGACTAATGATTTCTTTTTTACTTTACCATACAGGGTATTTTATTTATTATAATTTCGATTATTTGCTCATAAGAATTGGATATTTACGTAAATTCGTCATTGATGATATCATCAGAACTTGACCAAATTAATATGGGACTACCCATAAGGTACCCTCTTTCCAATATAAAAAGAATCATCGAAATCGGTTCATAAACAAAGAAGTTATGCCTAAACAAACATAGCAAAAAATGTCCAATACGAATGGAAAAAACCGGGACCAATCGGAAACTAGACTGAACCTAATGCAAAAAAATCATCAAAATTGGTTTACAATTTGCGAAGATATCAGGTAACATAGACACACAAAAAAACAGTCGAATTGAGAACCTCCTCCTTTTTTGAAGTCGGTTAAAAATAAATGCATTTCATTCTGTTAAATTCCGCAAACTTTTCTCTATAAAAATAATTAAGACTAAAAAGTAAAAAAATAAATTATATTTAAAAAAAAAAACTAAAAAACACTCTTCTAAAAAGTACAAAATAATGTAATACTGTAATGTATTAATCAAAAAGCATGGGGCACTTTGTCGAAATTAATTAAAAGTACATGTTTCTGCGCCCCACGCTTACATTATTTTGTACTTTTTAGAAGAATGTTTTTAGTTTTTTTAAAATATAATTTTGAAGTCGTAAAAGATCGAAAGCTTGAAATAAACAATTAACGTGTAATTTATTGACCAAAAACCCGCCATGCTCAATAATTTAAATTGACTAAGTGCACTTACCTATCTGCACTCTACGTGCACCCGGAGTATATTAATCAATATGTATTCCTTTATGTCCATAAAAATATGCATTTTTGGAACAATTGTTACCAGAAAACGTCAGATCAATGAATTTGTCTGCACTTTTTACTTTATCCAATGCGAAGCATGGGGAAAGTATTGTAATCGGTCTCGAGGCAAGCGTGGCTTCAAAGGGTCCTCAGGTAAAGACTACGGAACCCATGGTCTCAATTAAAGTCACAAATTGTAGTATTCAATTAGGTTGAATTTTAGCACGTGACGGTTTTGCCAAAAATTACATGGGGTCTCGCCGAGAGGGCAAAAAGTGCGATTTTTTCATTTAGTGCGTTCGGATAGATGGATCTATGGATGGATGGATAGATGGATGGATGGATGTATGGATGTATGTATGTTATCGTTTATTTGGCCCACGATTTTTTCCACACCGTTACACCGATTGAAATGAAATTGAAAACCTACCATTAGTTTAACAGAATGAAGCGCTGATTAGTTTTTGGTACATATCGGCCCACAATCATTAGTACTTTATTTCGGTACTTTTTTAGTTTTTTTGGTAAACAACTCAAGCTTGAGTTGTTTTGCCATAAAAGAATTTAGTCTTTTTGATTTTAAGTCGATTCTTCCAAGTTTTCAGTAGAGGTTGCCATTAATACTCAAAACATCAAAAATGGAATGCAATAAGGCTATTCCTCTAGTATTAGATAAGAATCGATCGTTATTTTTGATTTTAAGCCAATTCCTCCATGTCTTCAGCAATGGTTACCAATAATAACCGAAATGTCAAAAATCCAATTTAGAATGGTATATTCCTCGACTATTAAATGAGAATCATCATTATTTTTGAATTAAAGTCAACATGAATTGCAAATTGCAACTGATATCTGATTAATAATAAAGGAATAAACATATTAATATTTCAAATGAATTTGGATAAAGTTTAGCAACGATCGTTGCAGTTTATTTGCTTTGAGGACCATAAAACTCGTACTTTTGCAGAAAATTTCTATTCTAACTATAAAAGCTTTCAATTAATATTCAAATATTTAAGGCCGAACATTTAATTGGAATTGTATGTGCTCATAAAGTGCATTTTCGGAGAGGTCATTTTCAATACTTCATTCCGAATTCGAGCAAAAACAATTTGGTGGTTTTATATCTCATATATATAGAACCGTAATAGCTTTATGATTGATATATATTGTATCATTTCGTGGAAAAGTGCAATATTGTAATATTTGAAATACGTCATCTTAGATATATGGATTTGGACGTTATTGGGAATTCAAGACTGACGTTTTCTTGAAACCCGCTTAAAGATATATTTCCACAGTTATATTATATCAATTCTAATTTCAAAAGATATTTATTGACCTGGAATGGAAGATTAATTTTTACAAACTATTAGGGATATAAAATGCAATAAAATAATCTATCTTAGGAAATCTAGCTAGCTTTCATAGTCATATAATTTAATTATATGAAAATGTGTTATAGAGAAAATAACATTGGTAAAGGTACAGACAAATAATTAATATATCATCATAAACAGGCACTAGTAAATGTATTTGCCCTAGTTAAAAAATTGGAGACAATTTTTTCAAAATTTAGTATGCTCTTCAGTAGAAGTCGCACTGTTATTAAATTTAGATATAATTCGAAAGTTTATAAAGGGAATTAAGGACAAGTTTTTTGTGTGAATTTTATATTTTTCAACCAACGTTTCGTCGACTTTGCCGACTTGTTCAGTGCTTCAAATAGTTACATTACACATTCGTCTAAAGTACATTATTTTCTTTATTGTCCGCTTCCAATGAAGAACATAAAAAACTGAAACTTCAAAAAATTTGCCACATTCACATAAACAATTTTTCTCTTTTCTTTTTTTACTAACAATTATATTAGATAAGCAGTCTTAGAAATAATATAAATAGAATCAGACGACACAGTTTTAAAACAACAGAACGGAATGAGATTAGATATAATAAACTATTAAAAATGTATAACTTTACATAAATTCAATTTCTTAGAGAAATTAATGTGATTGTAGTTAAATTATAATATTATAAGTCTTTAAGGTTCAGGCAGATTTAAATGTGAATGTGTGTAGAAAAAGTAAAAAGCTTATTTTTATCCAACGATGTGTTTCGAAATGTTCAATTTCGTCGATGACCATTGTTTACTTGCCTAAGTTGAGAATTTATTAATGTTATAAATTAATTTAATAAATACATGTACATCCCATGTAGTAATAATCTGAATTTCTGAGGAAGATTTGAAAATAAATCGAAACGTCAATTTAAGAGATATTTTTCTTTATTCAGGCTGCCTTAATTCTTTAATCTTGTTCAATTTCTAAATCGAAGAAAAATTGAAAACTTTTCAAAGAATCGGTACTCTTTCCGTAGATTTTAAAAATTACAGTTACAACTGTTCTACTGATAAATTTAAATATAAATAAATAGTTTAGAATTTATTTAAACAACCATCAAATTAATTAAACATCCTAGATTTAAAGTATAATAATATTTATAACTAGCTGCAAGGCGCCCGCCTTCGGCGGCCCTCTTGCTAGCCAGGAACACCCCCCCCCACACCCGGAAACCCAACCAGCACCCCCCGCTCCCGCGCCCAACTCCCGCCCCGCCCCTCCACCCCACCCGTGACCTCCAACTCCCACCCCAACCCCTCCACCCACCCCACTTCGCCTCTGGGCCCTCACCTCAAACCCCCTTCTCCACCCTGCACCACCACCCTCGCACCCCACACTCACTAGGCCCTCCGGACTCCACCCCCGCACCACCCCCTTCACCGTATTCCGTCTTACTACCTCACCCCCCCATCCCCACCCCCCGCGCCCTCATCCCGCCGGGACCCCCTCAACCCACCTCCGCACCCGTACCATTACTCCACCCCCGCACCCCAGTTTTTGCATTTCTAATCTTCTAGTGACCCACAGATTATGTATATAAAATTTGGTTAAGTTGGCTCTAAGGGTAAGAGTTTTCATTTTTTGACCCCCCCCATTTTTGAATTTCTAGCTTTCTAGTGACCCACAGATTATGTATACAAAATTTGGTTGAGTTTGGCCCAAGAGAAAGAATTTACATTTTTTCACCCCCCCCCTTTTTGGGAGGTTTTTTGGCAAAAATTTTTAAATAAAAGTTGTCAGAAATCACATCCCCTACAACTTTGTTTATTATAAAATTTGGTGTAGGGTTAATAGTTTAGGAGTTATTTGATAATTTTCATTCGTGCGCCCCCCCCCAACTCCCTTCTGGGGTCAAAATATCAAACACGTTATATAGCTAAAAACGTAAGTTAGAAGACATCTAATGTAAATATGAAATTTCATAATAATCCCTTTAGCCGTTTTTACGTGAATCGTGAGCAACTTTTCGGAAACCACTGAAACAGACATACATACAGACAGGAATTTTGTTGAAGGTGTTTTCGTTCTTAATTTTGCTTGAAACGTGTACAACCAAAATTTGGCGTGATTTGGAGCAATGTACAGACAAAACCTTAATTTTATATATAGATAGATGAACTATTAGAGAGTAGTTTTAAAATAGAAAAATCAATTAATTATTAAAGTAAAATTGTTTATTTGTTAATTTATTTAAAAAACGATGTCTTTAAATATCTCCAAAATCGTAGATTTGATGCTTTGATGTTGGAATTGTTTATCGAAAGAGAAGTTCCGACAAAAACCATCTAGATTGCATATTTTTAATGAGAAGATCTATTTAATATTGAACAAACTTCTCCTACTCCTACTTGAAAACCACTGAAGAAATGAGTCGAAACATCGTGATGAGATTTTTTAGCCGAAACTTCTCTTTCAATAAATCACTAAAATCTTTCGAAAACAATTATTTTCTGTATTTTTTAACACGAAGTTCTGAAGCTAGAGAGCCTAAAATCTAATCAGCTCTCAGCATTGGACATACAAACATTTTGAGACCAGAACGAACTTCCTTCCTCGTTATGTGTGTATCAGAATCTAAAAAAACAGACAGCCTGCCTGCCGAGTGGTCATAATGTTGAATCGAGGGGTGATCCGCAATTGGAAGTAGGTGTACACCTCTTTGGAAGTATTTTGGAAGTACTTGGAAATATTTGGAAGTACTTGAAAATATTTGGAAGTACTTGGAAGTACTGGAAATATTTGGAAGTACTTGGAAATATTTGAAAGTACTTGGAAATATTTGGAAGTACTTGGGAATATTTGGAATTACTTGGAAATATTTGGAAGTACTTGGGAATATTTCCAAGTACTTTGAAATATTTGGAATTACTTGGAAATATTTGAAGTACTGGAAATATTTGGAAGTACTTGGAAATATTTGTAAGTACAGGTGGAAGTAGGTACAGCATCTTAGGTCGCGGTTCACCCCTCGTGTTGAATTCATTAAAAAAAAAATGTTTTTTCCTAATTGGTTATAAAATGTCTGTCTGATATTGAGAAAAATAATTTTCAGCCCTTATTTTTCTCAAAATTCAGACAGACATTTTATACCCAATGAGAAAAAAACATTTTATTTTTTAAAAGAATTCAACATTAGGGACTACCAGTAGGCAGAGCTACACGTACCGAGTAATTATATGAAAATTAATTATAGAGAGACATTGATATACTGAAAAATTAATATATCATCATGAGGAGCGCCTGAAAATGAATTTTAACCAATGCATAATTAAAAATTAAAGAAAAAGTGATAACTTTTTTCAAAAAACTCGGAATTTTAAATATAAACCTTATTATTTTTTTACTTGATCCAATGCGAAGCATGGGTAAAGTATTGTAATCGGTCTCACGGCAAGCGCGACTTCAAAGGGTCCTCAGGTAATGACTACGGAACCCATGGTCTCAATTAAAGTCACAAATTGTAGTATTCATTTAGGTTGAATTTTAGCACGTGACTGTTTTGCCAAAAATTACATGGGGTCTCGTCCAGAATTAAGTAACTTGAGGACCACAAAAAAGGTTTTATAAAGTTTTTAGTAAAATATTATATTGTAAAGTAGTTTACTCTAGAGTAAGATAGTACTTTTTTAAAATTCTTTATTATTTCATTTTAAACATGGCCTGTAAATAGCCACTGATATCTGATTAATAATAAAGGAATAAACATATTAATATTTCAAATGACTTTGGATAAAGTTTAGCAACGATCCGTTGAAGTTTATTTTTTTATTATTTAATTATCTTGCTTTTAAGGTAGTTCTTTCACAAATGAAAAAATTCAAGAAGTCTTCGAAACTTGGTATATAAGTCATTAAAAGCATAATAAAATAAACACACTGTTAAAATTTGAAGACGATTTACCACACCAAACATGAAATAATTGCAATTAAAAATGAATTTTTTACATATGGTAGATTGGGAAAGGGTGGGAAAATGATCATTATTATTGAAGGAGACAATAAAAGAGTGTGTCTTCTGATGGAATTATAAATTTTATTTATTTATAAAGAGACTATAGTTTCGAGGGCTTTGCCCTCTTCATCAGTCTATTAAAATTGATTCACAGGAATTAATTTATGAATGAAAGGTTAACATCTTTCATGTGGTTAGGTAAAGAAATTATACAGAGGTGAGGAAAGTTAAGAATTGAAATTTATACTTGAAAGATGTTAACCTTTCATTCATAAATTAATTACTGTGAATCCATTGTAATAGACTGATGATGAGGGCAAAGCCCTCGAAACTATAGTCTCTTTATAAATAAATAAAATTTATAATTCCAGCAGAAGACACTCTTTTATTGTCTCCTTCAATATATAAAAATTCTGCTACTCTCGGCAAAAAACTTTCAATTTGATCATTATTATATTTTTTTCATTGAAGGACTTTCACCATCCTGAAGAAAAACTAATATTTGTTAGAATAATATATTCGGAGTAACTTAAAAAAAAATTGAAATTATTTACCTCCTAGTTTTGATAAAAAATAAAAAAATAAAATAACAACATATTTGGGCGATTATTTTTAGTGGAGGGGATATAAGATCAATGGCTTGGAAACGATCCATTCATATAGAGGATATAGTAGTGTGAGAAGTACAGTCACGTTAAAAAACTTAACCTAAAATTTTAGCACCGTTCATCTGTATAGAGTGGTTACGAGGCTAAAACTTTTGAAAGGGCTCCGATCCTTCCACTCAGGATCCGGTTGAGTGGCTCAGGGTGTGGCCACAGCAGAACGGTGTGAAGCCTTAGTATGTTGCTGGTGTGGATTGTTGCGAAATAACTACCTTAATTCAATCCTTTAATTAATTTTAAAATATAATTATTTATAATAACATTTTAGACCATCCTTTAAATTTTATTCATCTGAAAATTCAACTTCCAAACTCACTCAGTACTAGTTCAAAATTTAAATCAAATTCGATTTGGCCCAGGCTGTATAGAGACTTTATTATTTAATAAAAAAGAAAAAAAACATTCATATGTTAACCTCTTTCCGAAATGTTAATAGACTTTTATATTTTATGACCACCTCTTATTGAAAAATAATCTAAAAACTTTCGAGGTACATTTTTATAGTAAGATATTTGTATAAATGTTAAATATAGGAAAAGGGAGAGAAAAAAAGGGAAAAACAAATCCGACAGAAGTCAAAGTTTTCGATATTTGCCTCTTGATCTTTTTATTCAACTCACGATTCAAGAGAACTGAATCTGCGTCACCCCATCCGAAAACCCTCGAGCCCTTTTTGGTTTGCCAACCAGGGGGAGGGGGGTTCCCTCACCTTCTTTTGACTCCAGCCACATCTGCACCATTCAATTCTTATATGAAATTTTAAATATATATATAGGTATATATATATTGACATCTCAATTTAAAATTGTTTTTCTTTGTCGCGATTTTCTTCTTCCCCATGGTTCTTTTGGTGAATGGATAATCAAATAAATTCGCCTTGGATTTAATTTAATTTTTTATACGGTCGATGCGCCTCGCACTGGGAAGATGAATCACTTAGAGGTCTTCACAGACCCTTCATTTATTTATTATCGAAAAGAAAAATACTTTATAAAAAGAGAACAGTAAGTAATTAACATAATCAAATATTCCATTCACAAATTTGTATTAAAGTAGAACCTCGTTTATCTGGACTAACTGGGAGCAGTTTTACTTGGACAATGCTGCTTATATTTTTCTTTCGGAACGCTATTAATATCTCATATATGATAAAAAATGGAGTTAGCAGGTTTACACTCTAAGTCGACGTTATATTATAATACATATAAAAATATTAAAAGAAATACTTCTTGAATTGAAAGTTTTTTGCCGAGAGTAGCAAACTTTTTATAAATTGAAGGAGACAATAAAAGAGTGTGTCCTGTGAATCAATTGTAATAGACTGATGAGGAGAGCAAATCTCTCGAAACTATAGTCTCGTTATAAATAAAATTTATAATTCCAGCAGAAGAAACACTCGTTTATTGTCTCCTTCAAGAAATACTTCTCTTAGAACGTGTCTAAATGGACATGTTTCTAAAGATCACACACACATAAAAAGGAACTCTTTTTCAAATTCAAATTTTCCGTTGATAAAGAGAGACTCCCTCCCGAAAAGATCCGAAGTTTAATAAACGTTTTGGGAATGTTTTTATAAAAGAACTGTGTGTTTTTAACTACTATATATTTATATTTATTTATTTACTAGCTTCAAGGCCCGGCGGGCCTTTTGCTAGCTAGGGGCTTCGCCCCTGGACCCCCACATGGGTGTTTTATTGATGTTTTATACACGTATAAAGAACACTTTCATATATCAACTCTTGTGAATTAATTGTAATAGATTGATGAAAAGGACAAAATATATCTCTTTATGAATGAATTTAAAAAATTTATTTTTCCAGCAGAAGACAATATTTTATTGTCCCCTTCTGCTACTCAATTATTCGGCAAAAAGAACCTTTCAACTTAAATTAAAATAAAGTTTTTGTCTTGTAAAAATTCAATAAATAAGGTAAAAATCGTCATTTGGGAAGAATTATCCAATTAAAAAATTAAAAATAATAAACTTTTAAAGTTTATTATTAGATTATAGAAAATTTAGTTTTAATTAGGCTCAAAATAGGTTTTTAATAATTTCAATAGGCTGAAATTTCCTAGATTTCAAAACAATATAACAATGGGTTTTCAAATGATTTTGTTTTCTTTAAAGAATTCTACGGGCTAATTGAATTTTGGTTTTAATCTTTAAAATATATTTTTAAAGAAATTCCAAAAGCTAATTAATTCCTTTCAGTTAGTTTAGTTAGTATAGTTTCAATAATCCTTTATAATTAACTTTGAAATAAATAAATAATATTGAAATGAATGAATGAGCTCGAATACAAAAGCCAAAAGGCTTAGTTCTTTTGAAATGGCTGAGGGTCTTAAATACAATAGAAAAAAAGATGAGGTGAGATTCCCAAGGGTATTTTTTAAGAAAAATGATTTTTAAATAACATATTTTATTTTAAATTAAATATTTTTCATCTATATATATAATCAAAAGCTTGGCTGAAACTTTTTTATTTTTTTCTACCCTATTAAAGACGGTTTGCAGAATTTTTTTCAAATTTTTTCACCCAACCCAAAAGAAGTTAGGAATTTTTGAAAAAAATAGCTTTTTTTAAATAACTATAACTTTTTCAAAAATTTAGTTATCATGACGATTTTTTTTGTAATTTTTGGTTTTAAATGTACTTTAAAAAAATAGATAGTTTTTTTAAATCTTTGTTGCAGTATTAAATTCTTCTTCAACGATAATGTGATTAGAACTATTAAGAATGAATGACACTCACAAATCTGACAAACAGGGCCCCCAACACATGTTTAGTTTGCTAGTTTAGTTCTTTTATTGTTTGGCAAGCTATGTTGGCTAACCTGAATTTTTTTAGTTTTTCCTGAATTTTCCAATTTTCCGGGCAACTTTTCCAATTTTTTTTCACATATTAACCTGAATTGGACTATTACGAACATTTTTTAAAAAAATTAGCCAAATCGGTCCAGGCATTTGAGAGATCTGCGCTTACAAAGAGACAGAAATTCATTTTTATTATCTAGATTTAAAAATATTAATTCATCATAAAAAATATATTTCAAAGATTCGGTGATCTAAAACCATATAAGCAACCACTTCCTTTTTTATGTAATATAGGAGGAGAATTCCAATATTCGTAATTTCCATCGTGAAAGGCGATCTCGTTGCGATTTAATGATTTTTTACGAGATTAGAAATTGTTTGTTGTCCTGGTAGGCGTGGTGTTTCTCTCCCCATATATCCATCTATCCGAGTTGATCCTCTGTTGCTGGAAATCGATTCCCGGACAACTCCACGGTTGATTAACGTGTGCAAATGAAGAGGAAATTAAACGATAGCTTGCAAATATAAAGGCTTATTGAGTTTCACTTCTCGCAGTATCACGCAGATTTTTTAAATTTCATTTATTTCTCTTTACAATTTACACATATATAAAGAAGGGTGAGAGGCAGAGATGAGGACTTCATTTAATTTAAAGAGATAAAAAACTTTTGTTTTCTATATATATATTTATATATACATTGCAAAATGGAGTTTTTCCAACCAACCCTTCTCTCTTTATTATTTCTTTCTCTATTGCTCATACTCTTTATACTTGTAAAATTTTCTCTTTTGTTGACCAGTTTTTGTTATTTTTTTTTCTATTTAGATATTTATTATGTATATAATATCGGCTTCTATTTGTTTTTGTTTTTCTTTCTATACAAAATGTACATTTTCTGAATGTTTTTTAAAATTCGATTCTCTTTTGTTGCTTGCATTCTTTTGGTAAAAAAAAAAAATGATTCAATTCTTTTTTTTTTAATTTAGAACAGTGTATTTTTGGCTTGATTTGCAGAAGGGTAGCCAAATGTCAAACTTTTATCTAGGTTCTTGAATTGAGCCTTTTTTGATTTTGGGTTATCTTTACATATTCAGTACAATTTAATGGAATATTTTTGATTTATACATATATTATTTTTTGGATCTTCTATCTTCTACGCCATGTTCTTCCTTTTCTCCATCATTTTTATGTCGAATTAAATAAAAAAATTCGGGGGTGTGCTTAAGACCACACGACAGAAGTGATAACTTATATTTTTATATGGCATTTATAATTCTAATATTCAAAAATTATTAAAATTTATTTTTTATAAAAATATAAATTTTAATAATTTTATTATTTTTTGAAAATGAATAATTAATATATTTTCCGACAATGATTGAACTGGTACTAGACCACAGCCCAACCGTGACGCGCGACGGCTCAATCTCATTTACTGCCCAGGAAAATAAAAATGTACTTGAGCGCCAAAATTCAAATATAAGATCTTAATTTGAGCTTAGAGTTAATGCTGCAGCGTCATTTGTGGCTAGACACAGACCCCAACCGTGATGCGTGTACGGCTCGATCCCATTTACAGCCAAGTAAAATAAAAAGTGTGCAAGACGCGCCAAAAGAAGTTATCACTTCAAAAAAAATTGCTTAATTCTACTTAATAAGATATTTACAAAGACACTTATAAGCTGATGAAGAAAAAATACTTCTATTTTTTATTTTCGACCCCAATAAAATTTAGATCTTCCAAAAATAATAATTCATTTAAATTTTAATACAATTTTAAATTTAAGAAAATATACAATCAAAAGCATTAAAAACTGGACAACTTGATAATTTTTACTTTTATTTTTGGATAAAATGAATTAAAATAAATTTTCTCATAAAATAACTGAACCAAAATTTATTGAATAATAATAATAGACATAATTTAAAATGTTAACACTTTCGATTATTCATGGAAACTTAATATTATATCGAAAATAAAAAAAAATGAGTTTAATGAAAATCGATCATTTATTCTTTGTCTTCGAAACTGTTCATACTTTTATCGTATAGAAGCTCATATACGAGACATAAAGGTATATTTTTTTAATTAATCATGTTTTTTTTATTTGAATAGATAGCAGTTACATTTTTTTATTGAAGGAGACAATAAAAGAGTGTGTCTTCTGCTGGAATTATAAATTTTATTTATTTATAACGAAGCAGAAGACACACTCTTTTATTGTCTCCTTCAATATATAAAAATTCTGCTACTCTCGCCAAAAACCTTCAATTTAATTTTTTTTAAATCATATTTATTAATACAAAAAAAATTTAGCTTTAGAAATATTTTCTTTAATTACCTATCTAGTGAAAATATGGAAATATTTTTTTAATATTGTACTTATTCATTTTATCTAAAAATTATCAAATGTCCGGTTTTTAAAGCTTTTGAGTGTATCTACATATTGCTTGTGAATTTAAAGTTTCTCTCTTATTTTGTTTACAATCATCAATGTTCTGATAGACTGACAAACAGACAGACATAGGATAAGACTATGGTCCCATTTTACGTTTAATCAGAGCTCTAATAAATACTTTTAAAATAAAATTGTATATTTTTCCAAAATAATTAGTTAAAAGTTTATATCTTTACTTTTAAATATTATTCATCCAGGCAATGTTCCAAATGAATAAATTTGAATATGAATTGGAAATCTGTATAAATATTTATTTATTTACCTACATATCTGATAATATTTCTAAATAATTAATTATCTTCCTTTATTATTCCATGTTCATAGCCTTCCTATTTATGCAATCGATCGCAATTGCATGCGCTTTAGTTGCATAACATTCAGGCGCTTCCAACTTTATATTATTATATATGCTTGAATACTGCAAAACTAGCTCGATTAAAATAATAATAATAATTATTATTATTATACTATTCTAAAATGTAAATTATTTAGTGGGTAAATACTGATTAGGGTATTATTTGATAAACATAATATTTATAATGTATTTGCATTAATTAAGAGCATGAGTAAAATGTAAACGATAGTCTTAAAAGTTGGAAATCTAATTGGGAAACAAAAATGCTTTTTTTTAATAGGTACATAGCCCAGAAAATGTCTAAAAATCCATTGGTCGTTTACTGAGAGAGGAGAGAAGAAGGAAGTGTGCTATGAGACATAATGGCAAATAATCCCTGTGAAAAATTTCTTCAAGAAAATAGAATAGAGTGGATATTCTCCATTGTAATTGTCGCTGCTCCGAATCAAAAATTTTCCTTGAAGAAGAAGATCATCCATCTGAGAAGGTTGTAGATATATAAAAGTTAAAAAAATTTATTATAATTTTGTGATTGATCAAATCATCAGAACTTGACCAAATTAAACGATAGTCTTAAAAGTTGGAAATCTAATTTAGAAAACAAAAATGCTATTTTTGGAGTAGGTACATAGCCTAGAAAATGCTTAAAAATCCATCATTGGTCGTTTACTGAGAGAGGAGACAAGGAAGAGTACTATGAGACATCCCATATAGGAAATGACGAAGGGCCCAGAACTGAGCCAGGACTGCGCCAACACTTCTCAAGCTTGGCCCTAAGCTGCAAGCCAGTACTGGCCCAACACAGGTTTGAATAGGGGATGATAACCGCGGCCCAGACTGGTAACCTATATTGGCTCAATACTGACCCAGCACGGACCCAAGATTGGCTCAACACCGAACAACCCAGGCTCGGCTGCCCCACACTGACCCGAATGTAGGCCAATACTGATAAAGCAGAGCCTCGGTTGCCCAGCACGGGCTCAAGATTGGCTCAACACCGAACAACCCAGGCTCGGCTGCCCCACACTGACCCGAATGTAGGCCAATACTGATAAAGCAGAGCCTCGGTTGCCCATGATGGCTCGTGCTTGGCCCCTTCGTTCAAGCCTGGCATCTCCTATATGGGATAATGGCAAATAATCTCTGTGAAAAATTTCTCCAGGAAATAGAATAGAGTGGATATTCTCCATTGTAATTGCTGACGCTCCGAATCAAGAATGGTCCTTGAAGAAGAAAATCATCCATTTGAGAAGGTTACAATAGATATATAAAAGTTAAAAAAAAAATATTATTATTTTGTGATTTCTCAAATCATCAGAACTTGACAAAATTAAAATGGGACCACCCCTATGGTACCCCCTTTCCAATAAAAAAAAAATCATCGAAATCGGTCCACATGGTAAAAAGTTATCTCTGAACATTAGTGTGGTCCTTATTTTGGGTATTTTCGAAATTTTACGCTGACAGAGGCTCATATGGTTCGAAATAAATTAAAAAAAAGAATATCTCCCAAATTTCAAGTCTCTATCTCAATTTTAACCTTTGCCGCACAGCGATTCAAGTTTTCCATCTAAATATTATAACATTGGGTTTTTGGAATTTAACGATCAATTTTTCATTCCTGGCCAAAGTAATGCTTAAAAAATTTGAAACTCTGTAGACGTTATCCTTATAATAGTAGCTATCCCTCAGATTTTTAGCTATTATATTTTTGGAACCTACAACTTACTAACACTAAGATAGGGCAGTATTTTATCTAGATGTAATTTGAATATTTGAAGTCTGTTAAAAATAATAATGAGTGCTATACCCCAGAGGGTATATTTCTGACCAATTGTCTTTTGTATATTTTGTTTCTGCACTTACATATTTTAAATTATTATTATGATTATTATTTATTTATTTATTTTTGATTCAAATATTCCATTCCAATTGCTAATCTCGAGCAGTGATTCTCAAAGTGAGGGTCGCGGAAAATATATGGATGGTCGCAGGAAATTTGAAGACAGATCAATTTTTTTTTCAAATACTTTATAAATTTTCTATAGTTTTTTTTTATAATTAAGTAATGGAGAGGGATTCAGCCAATGGGTAGCTTCTGCTGAATAAAAAAACTCTCAATTAGGGAAAACTTTTCGGCTTTAATTCAATAATGCCATCATCAGTTCCTAAGAGCTGAAAAAAGTGATAGAGTACACATGTAAAAATACAATAAATTTTGTTTTATTATATTAGAAAAATTATATAATTATTGTATTATATAAGATCTGGACCGATATTAAATTTAGGTTTAATTTATTGTGACGAAAAAGAAGGCTCACCCATCACATTAAAATTAATTTAAAATATCTTTAATAAACTTAATTAATATCGAAACATATACATTATACATTGAATATTTTTTCAAAGATGTACCAAAAATAAGTTATTAATTCTTATTCTTGAAATATATTATATTCTGCTATTATCATAATTATGAGTGTTTCAATGCCAATTAAACAAAAGAAATTAACTTCTTCTGAATTTAAATTAAACCCACCACTACCGGGTGTTTTTCTACGCATAACCATTGTTCCGGGGTCCTTTGAAATTTTGCAAGTGCAAAAGAGGATCGCGGATCAAAAAGTTTGAGAAACACTGATCTAGAGTACCTATTGAAATTTTTTTATCCTTTTTTACTTAATTATGTTTACATTATATATTCTTCTTCTTATAGTGCCAAGCCCGAACGGGACTCGGCTCCTCTCCCCATATATCTGTCCTGAGTGTATTTAGTTGTTTTACACAGATATACGGGACCTACTTTTTAACGCCGGTTTAGAACGGCTAGTTTTGGAGACGTTGACTAGGCAATTATACTCTTGGTAGTTTGCCATTGACTGTGGGTCAGTGGATAGAGTGTCGGGTCGCTGACCGGAGATCGCTGGTTCGAGATCGAGTCTCGACAGATAGATATTTGCAATCGCCTCCTCTTGGAAAGTAATGGCAACCTACCAAGAGTATAATTGCCTAGTCACTTCTTCAAATTAGCCATTCGGAACCGGCGTTAAAAAGTAGGTCCCGTATATCTGTGTAAAAACAACTAAACACACTCAGCACAGGTATATGTGGAGAGGCGCCGACACCCGTTTCGGGTATGGCACTCGAAGAAGAAGTTTGCCATTGCTTCCCAAGAGGAGGCGGCTGCAAATATGTGCTGAGACGCAGTCTTGGACCAGCATACTTCAGGACAGCAGTCCAACACACTGACCACTGACCCACAGTCGCCTCATGTATATAAAATATATTTTTTATATTTATTTAATCGATGAATAATAAATAGTTTTCCTATTCTATGAATTTCGCAGTATTCGGCTCTTTTACCCTAAGCCCTTATCTGATAATTTTTTACTTTTCCACTCCATTCAGTCTCACTCGAAGCATCCAATGTTATATTTGTCTCTATTATTATAGTATTACCGAACGCGATAAAATAACATTCCATAAAATCGTTGAATAGACATATAAACCCAGTTTGGCTGGATAATTTACCGAAAATACTAGGATTTATGTTGGCCATTGATCAGACAGACCATCCGAAGGGTCGATACGATTTTTAATGGTCCGTGATTTGCGAGATATCCGGTCGACTGTGTATTGGAAACACAACTAGGGCTTCCAACTCCGCCCTTTTGAGATATTAATGAATGGATGGCTTAGGCTGAGTACAAATCAGCCTTTGCTGAGGTCACAGAAGACTCTCTTAAGCCGCTTACCAAGCAAAGGCATGAGGTCCTTGTCCTCAACTTGATGGTGTCCATCTGGCCGTCTCCGTTCTCTTTGTGTTCCACATTTTCATTTCCGTCGATCTGATCCTCTTTTTCATTGACTTGATTAAAATAAAACTGAAATACGATTTAAAATACAGAGGCTCAACATATAATTGATTAATCTATTTTATGAATTTGTTTCAAAATGTTTTTTAAAAATGTTTAGTACTTATCATTCGATAGCCTAATTAAAAATATTTAACAAGTTTTAAATTATTAGGTTGGTAGGAAAATAATTTCGTTTTTTAACCCTTAACTTTAAACACATATTTTTTTGGCTTTTTGGCCTTTCTAGCCATCAGCCAATTTACGATACTATATTATTTTTAAATTTTGTCTTCTATCTAGGGATCAGATTTTAGCTGGTTGCCGCGAGTCGGATTCGAACCCGGGTCCACTTGATTAGCAGGCTGTTACGCTATCCTCTCGGCCAACCTGACCCCTTAAACATATTTTATTAATCAATACACTTTTGCCAACATTAAACAAGTTTATTTATTTCTGTTTCATAAAATTACGGTTTTCAGGAGGCGATTAAGTCGTTGAAGGTATTTTTGACATCGTCTTGGCTTTTGAAGCATTTCTCCCGCAAGAAGTTGCCTTGGTGACAAAATTATGTTTAATTCAAATAAAAAATATTAATATTTACGAAAAATTATTTTTCTCTAAAAATTTATGATTAATTAATATATTTTACATTGCAATTTAATAATATTTCTACTAAAATCTTAGAATTTATCCTAAAAATTAAATTCTATAGATTTATTAATCTGAACCCGAGCTGATTTTTTGAAAAACCTTCCAACTATTTTCAAAAATAAGATGCTCAAATCTTTAATTTTATATTTTACATTGTTCAGATGGGCCTCCCAGGGCTACATCCCCTCCGGGACTCGAACGACTCTGATAGCAGTCGGCTGGCCACCTGGCCTATATAAGGAATGGATCGCTTGGGGATGGCTGATCGGGATTTGGGATGAACTTTGATTTGATCGAATAACTTCTAATTTTTTTTTTTTCAGTTTTGAATAAAAATGAGGTAAATTTACACATATTAAAAATCTTTTTAGAATAATTTAGAAGTGAGACTCCACCAATTTTCGCATATAAAAGTAATTCTTAATTAAAAATTTTACAATTTTTTTTTCATATTTAATTCGTCAAATCAATAAAACGATTAAAAAAAATTTTTGAAATAAAAAATAGGAAAAAATACCTATTCAGAGCATAACAAATGAAAGATGGTTAAAAAAAACTCTATCGCACTGATTATTAATTATAAAATCGACACAAATAATTATAAATCGGGTTATTTTTTCTACTTTATTTCCAATAAAGCGATAGTTTTTATAATAAAAAAAATTCGGGTATGTGCTTAAGACAACAAACACGACAGAAGTTGTAACTTATACGGCATTTATAATTTTACGTAATATATAAATATAATAATTAATTGGGGTTATTTTTTATTGAAGATTAAATTTAAAAAATAGTATTAATATTTCACTTTTAATTAAAGCAAAAAGCTCGGTGTTCCATGTACTTATTTTATTACGAGCTTTTCGTGCGTGCCTTCGGCACGCCTTCAGAAGCTCGGCCCTCCGGGCTGGTGCCCTGGAGGGCGGCGTCTCTGTCCAAAAAATTTATTCCTCTTAAAAAACCACACTCCAAATGTATACCTGTAAATTCCCGAAAATACATAGTCTCTTAAAAGTTTCGCCTAATTTTCGTCCTGACACAGCTACAGAAATGAGGCTCTAGATATGAATCTAGAAGAATTTTTTTTCTATAATCTACAGCATTGTGCTATTTTTTGTATGGAAATAGATTTATTTAAATAAGTGGGATCGTGTGAGGAGGAGAATTATATTATATCATTTTTTTAAAATTTGGAATCGATAATCGATATAAGGCTCCAAATATTTAAAAGAGATCAGGTGTTGTTTGTATGACAGGCTGCTCCATCCAGTATTGCCATGAGAAACTCATATGGGCATGCGTGTCTTAAGTCGTTCAATTTTGTAAAAATCAAAAAATAAGAATAACAAAATTTAGATTTTTAAAAAATTATAAAAAAGTGGCAAATTATTAAAAAATAAACAAATAATATATAAAATATAAATCAAATAAGATGTGATTAATTTCTTCTTCTGTGCGCAAAGAAAAGCGAATTGAATATTTAATTTTTGAGTGGTGAAGGGGGGGGGGAATAATTATCAATATATTTAATGTTTCTTAATTTAAAATCAATTGGAGTCTTTCATTTCAAAATTCGAGTTAAAATTACAATTATATTTCAAATTTGCCTCGACTTATCTCGACTCAAAACACAAATATACCGACGGCATCAGCGCCCCTGTCGGCAGCATTAGGTCAGCGTTGCTGCAAATTAATCTGGACTATTCTTATTATAATAATGATCTGCTTTTCAGCTTTGTATGTTAAATTGACTATCGTTAATAGGAATTGTTAAAAATTGAGTAAAAAATATCTCAAAATATATTTCGACTTAAATCAACTAATATGGACAAAAAAATTATTCGTTTTCTATCATTTTAATGATTTTTATTTTTTATCTAAAACTCTTAATTATGCAATGTTTAATAAGTTTGGAAAAGTTTTTTAAGTCTCCATGAAATAATGATTTTAAACATCTTATTCAATCTAAAAAGAAGCTTAAAAATTCAATTTAGAATAAAAAAAAGAATTTCCTAATAGGAGCAGAAAATAATAATTTTCCGACAGCTTCAATGTTAGGTTGTTCTTTTTTCTTCTTTGCCATTAGACAGAATAATTCCTGAGCCGCTCAACGGACATTAAAAGCCCAAAAAACAGTTTTATCTCAATTATCTCACTTCATTTCTTATAGACATTTAAAAAGATCTTTAATCGGCGTAAGACATTTCATTTCACTTTCGTCATTAGCTACATTGAACAAAAAAAATGAAAAATAATATTATTTTCAAAACGAAAGTGAACTCATATTTACTTTAGTGAGAAATATTTGATAAGTTTTTTGTTAGATTAATTAAATTAATAATATTGAATGTTTCGTGTCTTTGGAGTCTCTTCTTTGAATTATGAAAATTTATCAATAAAAGAGGAGAAATTCAAATGTTTCCATTAAATTTGTCGCTTAGAATTTTAATTTTTCGCCTCCTGGATAGTTAAAGGGCGAATTTCAAAAAATCCTGAAATTAATTATTTACTTACCTTTTAGGGATTTGTATGCAAAATTGTATTAGGGTAAAAAGCCAATATATCGATACCTTAGCCTCTCAATAGATATTGACTATTCAAATATCCATACAGTTTGCTTAATTTTACCCCATGGCAGAATTTCGAAAAATCCTGAAATTATTTTTTACATATTTTGATGTAGAATATTTTTTAAACAAAAAGCAAGTAGTTATCTTAGTAGATAGTGCCAAATCAATTTAATAATTTATTTTGCCACTTTTGGCCCACACAAAGGTTGAATTTTGACAAATTTTCTCGTCTACGATATAAAAGAAATATTTTCGCCAAATTTCATGTTTCTGAGTGCAGGGGTTTGGGCTTAGTGTTGAGAATCTATCTTTCAGTCACTCCTAACGTACATATAGATATTGAAGATACGTAAAGATGAGAATAAAATGTTTCTTTATGTTAGAAGTTTTTATTTTTGGATAAAGACAATATATTATATAATATATATAACTAGCTGACGCCCGGGCCTTCGGACGGGCGTCACCTAGCCACTGGCGGGGAGCGTCTCGTTTTATGTTAGATGAATTATATATTACTTGTCAAAATTGTTCTCTTAAACAAAAATAATATTGACAGTTGAAAGATTTCCAAAAAGCTATTATCGGCCATCTTGTTTGTATACTTTGACCCCCAGAGAGGCGCTGGCGTTGTTTCCTCGAAAAAATATTTTTACATGCCACAGGTGTGATATCTTTAAAACACTATATATAAAAACACTCATGTATTTGAATGGAATGTTGTGTGAAAATTTCAAAGAAATCGGTGAAGAACTTTCGGAGATCCTTCATTCAACGTATCACTTGAGCGTAAAAGTACATTTTTATTTATATAGATATCTCAGGCTTGGATGAAAACAGTCTTCTTTCACATTAAATCTAATATTATTTACGTTATAAATGTTCGGCGTTTTTCATTTTAAATTATGAAATGTTAGGATTAAAATTAATTGGTATTAACATTTTTTTTATAAAGATCAAAAAGTAGCATTTTCATATTCAAACCCTGCTGATGCAACCCGCCGCACAGAGCGTTCTATTGAATGCATCGATGTTATCATTTCAAAGGGACATTTATTAGTGGTTTAAAATTTTTTAAAAACCTTTAATTTTCTATTGATAGAGAAATTTAGAACCCCTAATTAAGATTATCTTTGTCGAACTCATATTAATTTATTTATAATACAAGACCCTACAATTCAAATTTTCCAGGAGCCTAAAATCCTTATTTACTTGACTGGAGGAGAACAATAGCTTCATCCTTATTTATTATTAATTAAAACATATTAGAAGGTAAATCTAATATTTAAAGGAAAACTGTCTTACAATCATTGCTGTATCTACTAATTGAAAAGATAAATAGGTAAATATAATTCAAAGTAAATTTGAATAACGTGAGATTTACTATAATTTTAACTTATTTTATTATTTCTATTTCATAAATTCATAAAAAATTAAATAGTAGTAATAAATATTTGTGGAATTAAATAAAGGTGGAAAGGAAATAAAAATAACAAACTGGAATAATAAATAACCAATTTGTAGGTGTTAAATTCAACCGGCTGGTGATGAAAACAAGTTTGGCATTATGTATGATAAAATATATTTACTTTAGAACAAAAAAGAAAGTTTCTTTTCATGAGTAAAAAGTAGAGAACCAAGTTATAATTTAATCATTTTTTAGGTGGAAAAAAGAATAAAAAAAATCGAGCGAGTGAATTAGATATAGGTATTATATATATAGGCAAACACTATTATTTTCTATATAAATTAAATTAAATTTAAGTTTAAAACATATAGCACAAAATCTATATAAATATATTTACCAACTCAAAAACAAACAAAAAATTTCCAAAATAAAGTTTTGATCGAGTCAATAAAAGTTAGTTCATTATTCCTAGGGAGAAATATATTGGAAATTAAACAAAAAAGAGCCAACTAATCAAAACTTATATTGATATTAGAAAACTATTTATATTCCATAAAATAAAGGAATATTTTAAGAATAGATTGGAAAATAAAAATGGTAAAATATATTTTTAATTTATTTTAACCTGCAGAAAATTACATTTTCCTGCTTGTATTTGTAACAAAAAAATAAATCTGCTTGCCTAGCGGTGCAATTATATACATCTATCCCCTAATTTAGAACGTCGCAGGCCGGCTGTTGCCCACCTCTAGGAGCGAAAATATTCAATAGCATTCATCAACAAATGGCACCTTAATCATCTGTATAAATAAACAAATTTCAGGAAACTTGTCTACTGGCAGCAGGGCCGATCCTAGCAGGTGTGCAGCGCGTGCACCGCACGCGGGCGTCCAAAATAAGGGGCCGCAGGGGGCATATAGTTATATCAATCAAGCAAAAATTTTTAAAACTTAAAATAAGTCGAATAAATATGCTGAATTTTAAATAGTTATTGAAAAATCAAAATAAGTCCCGATTTCCTGATAGTATAGCATAGTTTAAGAAAAATAGAATGTTATTGCACAGTGTGTTGGTCCATTATCCCTTAATGTCTACTTTTTATCACATTCTTCATTTGATAGAAAAATTCGTGGGAGAACCGGCAATACGGCATAGAAAAGGATAGCAAATTTTAAATTTCTATCTAAAAAATAACCAAGGGGCATATTTTTGAGACGCCTAAGTATATTTCGTTCCACTGTGCGCGGCTTATTTATGTATACCACGGTCAGTACGAGCCATACAGATTAAATTATTGACAAATTTGCTTCTCAGAAATACAGAAAAGTTATTTTATAGTTAATTATTAGATAGTCTTTGTAGAAGGTCTGATTTATTTACTTTTCGTTTCACGAGAATTATGCTTTAGCAGGTACTTTTTTTATTAGATTATATTTTCTGAGTAAATACTGTTGTTTTGCATTTCTAATTATAAAATGTCTATTTTTATTTCAAAGATAATATTTTTGTTTGTTTGTTATTTTGTTAAAGTATTTTGTCGCTATTATAACCTATTAGCCGCCCAAAAATAAAGTTTTGCACTTGAAATTTTATTTGCATTTTTATTAATGTTTTACTTTTTACTATTATACAGGTAGATGAGTTTATATCGTCAACGATAAGTGGTGCAGCTTATAGCAGCGTGGAATATTAATTTAAATATTAATAAAATAAAAAAATTAATTATAGATAAAAAATGGACTGTAAGTAGGTTTATTAGAATTTAATATAAATTTTGGATTATAAAAATATGAATTTTAAAATTGAATACAAGTGATGTTAGGAGTAACTTAAAACTATATAAATACAGATAAAAAGTTTGAAAATTGAATGTTAAAATTCAGCTATTTGAAAAAATACAAATATACACAAAGTTTATATATAAATCAATTATATACGAATTAACATAAGAATATTATTAATCAAACTTTAGATGAAGAAAATGGACGTATGCTTCTCGTTCACCCGAACTCCTTATCCAATGAAGTTATATTTGGTTTTCAAAAAACCTTAGGGGATTCTTGGAGGATTCGAGAAACCAGTTCAATTTTATTAAAAATTAATTAATTAACGCCAATCGCGTTTTTAGCACAAATTGCTAAATATATAGCCAGATAACCGTGAAGCGTTCAACATAATTTAATCTATTTTCTAGTTGGTTGTAAATCAACTAAACAAATAGAAAAATTCAATATCAATCTCAATTGATGAAAAAATAAATTTATGCTTACGCGTTATCTGGCTATGGAATTAACATGAATTTTGAGCAGTCTCAAAATTCATACTAGATGCCCACAGCATAGAGTTCAAAATAAAAGGGAACAAAATATTATGGTTCAGGCCTTTTTATAGACACCAAAGCATGGAACTAAAGAGAAAAGGATGGAAAATTGTCCTTCAAAATTCAAGGTAAAGCACCACCTATCGTGGAATTTGACGAGGCGGTAAATTTCGAAAAGGAATATTTCTAGAGCTCAATTTGCTAGCACCATTAAGTATTAGTCAAAATATGAAAAATTCTCTAAAGGGGCGGCACATTAGGTCTCTACACTTTTCCTTATTTATTTATTTTTAACAATTACCAGATCATCTTTCTATCTATCCTGTATTCTCTTTATTAGCTGACCTAAAAAAAGTACGTATAGCAGAAAACAAGAAGCACCATACATAGGTAGCTGTTTGGCAAGAAAATAACTTTGTAAACTTAATATAAAAGTCAATTAAATTTATATCTAACAGAAATGATGTAAGATATGGCTGGTCAACTCTTTTATAGTGAAATGTATAACAAAATTACAGTCTTAAATATTTATCAGAATATGAAATGAAAAAAAGTTCTTATTCGTTATACGATATAAGGTATAAAATGAAGGAAAAGTTTTTTACCACCATAAATTTCTTATAAATAATAAGTATACTCATTTGGTGTACGAATAACAAACCTGGATTAAACGATACATTATTAATAAAGACCAGGTTCAATTAGTCTATTGTACCTATATCTTATGCTATATCAAACAGATACTCAGGAAAATTTCTGGGTAGGCCCAAAAAATATAAAATAACCTGGAGTAAAAGATAGGGTAAGATCTATACAAGCTTTGATGATTTGGCAAATTTTATTATCAGGTTTTATCTTCTTCTTTCTCGTGTCTGGTAGCCCCAGAATCATCACACGTGACTCCAGTACCTGGCTAGTTCCACCACTCCAGGTTTTATTTAATTAAGCATAAATGTGTGAGTTCATTAATACGAGCCCTTGTGCCGAATTCGGGCTTAATTTATACAAATCTACTGACATAATAATAAAAATTATCCTCGAGTCTATGGAAGATAATCTTTTTTCCAAGAAAGTTAAAATTTACTACTCCTAGAAAATTGAACTTTTTTTTTATAAATTTCTTCTTCTTCAAGTGCCGTGCTCGATTACGAGTATGGAGAGTTTCATTGTAATTTTCCTGGAGAAATTTTTCGCAGGCGTGGTTTCCCATTGCCTTCCTCTGAAAGAATCAGATTATAGCCAGTCAAATTTTTGCAACGAATCGGGCTTGAACCCGCATTAGCTTGATTAGAAGGCATGCACTTTAACCACTCGACCAACCTGACTCCTTTTTATAAATTAAAGGAGATAATTAAAGAGTGTGTCTTCTGCTGGAAAAATACATTTTTAAATTTATTTATAACGAGACTATAGTTTTGAGGGCTTTGCCCTCTTCATCAGTCTATTAGATTGATTCACAGAAATTGAATTGTCAAAGTGAATCCTGTGAATCAATTGTAATAGACTGATGAAGAGCGAAAAGCCCTCAAAACTATAGTCTCGTTATAAATAAATTAAAAAATGTATTTTTCCAGCAGAAGATACCCTCTTTTATTCTCCTTTAAATTATAAAAATTCTGCTACTCTCAGCAAAAATAAACTTTCATTTTTTTTCTATTTCATTACACTCGTTAACAGTCAATCTGTTTTCAAAGATTTTTGAGTTGAATTTGAATAAAAATTAGCTACTGATTTCTAATATGGTGTTAATTTTTCTAAATCGTCTCTTAGTTTTCCTCAAATACTTATGGAAAATACTCATTTTCGCGGTAAAATATTCTTGCATATTTACTAGAATGAGGCCACTATAATTAATAAAAAGTTCTTGTTGAGAACGAATTGGAAGAACGTTGATTTGTCAAGTAAAACAGGTTTGAAACATTCGGTACGTAATTATAATTTAAGAATAACTGAAATTTACAGATTTCGATTATTTTAAAAATCCGAGTCAATTTTCACAAATCAGAGCCATCAAATATTATAAAACCGATCTTAAACCTTGGGAAGCATTACATATGGAATATTTTTTGTTGGGCAGTGTGATGATTTTTCTTTACGATTCATACATTTCTAACCAAGAAGCAACAAAAAAAATTGATCATTTTGGGTTGTTCGGTTGCCCGAAGAGCTGTTTTCGAAAATTTACTCTGTTTAAACATATGGAAAGGCTAATGTAAGTAAAAAAATAAAAATCTAATTGAATATTTTATTCGAACGTCTGTCTTCATTTATATTTCCCCTCTTCATTTAGAGTTTAATTTAATCTAAATTCGACAAATTAGTTCATTTTTCATGGGAGATTTTATAAAATAAGCTGACGTGTTCTGATGTGGCCATCCACTTGACTTTACCATACAAACCTGGCCCCTCACTTACATTAATATTTAATAAAATTATTTATAGTCATGTAGGGGGGGGGTTAGTTTTTGCATTTTTAAACTCCTAGGGGCACACTGATTATGTATACAAAATTTGGTTGAGTTTGGTAAATGGCCAAGATTTTCATTTTTTGACCCCCTCCCCATTTCGGGCGGTTAGTTTTTGCATTTTTAGACTTCTTCAGTTCCACTGATTCTGTATACAAAATTTGGTTGAGTTTGCTCAAACGGCCTAGATTTTTAATTTTTTAACCCACCCTCCACCCCCTTAATTTTGGGTTGATATGCACCAAAATCTAATCAGCTCTTAATCTCAATGGACCAAAACAACGTGTGAAATTTGGTTTCGATAGTCACACTAGTTTTTGAGCTAGCTCATCCACAAAAATTTGGTAACGCACAGACTAACTGACTAACAGACATTTTGACAAAATAATTATTATCTCAAAAAATATAATTTTTTCGATGTTTACTTATTAAAGCTTTTTTGTAGAGCGAAATGCCATGGTTTCGCTCAATTTTTTTAATCGAAATAGTTTCAGCCGTTTTTGAGATATTTTAAAAAACAGAAGGAAAAAAAAACACTTTTTTCATGCACGATTACAATACTTGACCATACCCTGTATGGTAAAGTAAAAAGAGTTGTGCGTTGGCAGTGACCAAATCCACTGGTCAAGTTCTGCGACATTAAAGTCCGGCAATTTATTTATTTATCAATTGAATAATTCAGACTAGCGCACTAACCTTTTTGTTTATTTAGGCAATGTTTTATATTTATAAATGATTGAATTCCACTAAAGTGAAATTTTAAAGAAAAAGAGAAAAATCTTTCCGTCTATTTTTCAAATTGATCTAGAAAATAAAAGAAATGTTAAAAAAAATTGAGTAAAGCCGTAAAAAACTTCTCTAAATAAATAAAATATGTCTATAAACATAAAACCAAGTTACGTTATTTCTCGTCGGGTTCTATTGAATTATATTTATTTACTTTATGAAATCGATTTATGTCCTATTTTATAGATTCTATCACGGCAGGTGCTCTGATAAGTTAAAGTCAGTAATGACTGTAATTCTAAGACACTTAGATTTTAATAAGATCAAACATTTTATGACAATCAATCAGATTATTCAAAAGTTTGTGGAGAAATATCAAATCATTTTGCAATCTGCTGGATGTTGAATTGAACAAAGTTCTCTTCTCATATGTCTAGAAGGATATGTCTAGAATTAGATTTAGAAGTAGATGGTAAGAGAATCATGGGATGATGGAAATTTATATATGAAAGCATTTTTAAAACATTATTTTGTACTAATTAAAACAGGAATAGCAGGGAACTGGACAATAAATAAAAAACAAAGTTAAGTGGATATCGATGAGGCAGTCCAAAAAAAGAAGAAGATAATTTACACTATCTTTTTATTCATAAAACCGACGTTTCGGAGGCTATTCCCTCCTTCTTCAGGGGTTTGAAAAGTCCGTGAAGGAAATCTAATGGCACATTCCCCTCTCCTCTTTCATTGGCAGTAACAATAATATATTGTATTTCATTATGAGCAGAATTATAATGTAGTACTGACTACCTCATCGATATCCACTTAATTCACTTATCAGTCCGTCTCCAAAAATTACTCCAATCTTAAAAAGTTTTTATTAAATGGGCCAGAAGTTTCGTCGATATATTTCACTTCCTCAGTGGCTAGAATGATAAAATAGGAAATCAGAAAAAATTTAGAAATACATTGATTAAATTATATAAAAATAAACCGACTAAACGTCTGGCCTATTTAATAAAAACTCTGTTTTTTTATTTATTGCCCAATTCCATGCTATTCGTGTTTTAATTAATATTTATTATGGATGCGAGTGATATACCGATTATTTTGTACTTTTTCAATATGGTCAATTTGATGATTGGACAATTGGACATGCGGTAAGCAAATTATACTTCAATATTCTACCTTGCTTCTAAAGTGAATTGAAAATAATTTTTAGTCAGTTGAAATTTCTAAGATGTTTTTTATTTCTAGATATAAATACAAGTACAGTAAACTCCCGTTTATCCGCGGGTGGATTATCCGCTTTGCGGCTAATCCGTGGTCAATCTCAAGTGAAGAAGAGATGTTTTATCTCGAAACAACAAAAACTACTGATGGATTATTTTGTGTAAAAGTAAACTTTAAAAACTATGTAACTATGTGCACTAGGGTGGCCCTTATTTTGGGTATTTTCGAATTTTAATGCTCTCAGAGACCATATGGTTCGAAATAATTAAAAAAAAAAATATCTCCCGATTTTCAAGTCTCCATCTCAATTTTATCCGGTGCCACTCAGCGATGCAAGTTTCCCATATAAATAATATGGGTTTTTGGCATTGAACGATCAATTATTTATTCCGGCCAAAATAATGGTTAAAAAATTTGAAACTCAATAGATTTTATCCTCATAATAATAGCTATCCTTCAAAATTTTTACGGATTTTTAGCTATTATAATTTTGGACTAACAGCTAGATAAAATATTGCTATATCTAAGTCTTAGTAAGTTATAGACTCCAAAATTATAATAGCTAAAAACTACTATTATAAGGAAAAAAGTCTACAGAGTTTCAAATTTTATGAACAATTTCTTTGCCCGGAATAAAAAATTGATGGTTCAATTCCAAAAACCCCCATGTCAGCGTAAAAATTCGAAAACACCCAAAATAAGGACTACCCTATACTCATGCTTGAGAACAATGGAAGAATAAGTCGATAGAAACGTCGTAGTTTTTGTATTATTTATTCGTGTTCAATAAATAATTATAATTAATTATGTCTGATTTTAATAAAATTTCAACTCTTATATGTACATTGTTCAAATTTTAGCTGTATAATTGTTCTGTAGTTAAGTAGTAAGTTATAGACTCCAAAATAATAATAACTAAAAATTTGTAAAAATTCTGAAGGAGAGCTACTATTATAATGATAAAGTTTACAGAGTTTCAAATTTTTTTAACCATTACTTTGGCAGGAATAAAAAATTGATCGTTCACTGCCAAAACCATCATGCCATTGAGATGGGAATTTAAAATCGAGATAGAGCCTTGAAACTTGGGGATATTTTTTTTTACTTATTTCGAACCATATGAGCATCTGGGAGCATAAAAATTTGAAGATACCCAAAATAATGGCCACACTATAATGTGCAAACATACATTGTGTTTAACATGTAAAATAATATTTTTTTTTAAACCTGCTTCTTACTGTGAATAAACATTTTTCGAAAGCATTCTTGTCTTTATTTGTGTCCTTTTTTTGACTATTTTGGGTTATCCGGGGAATTGTCTTATCCGCGGTTGCCATCCATATCCGCGGATAAACGCGAGTTTACTTTAGTTATTACAAATAATTTTGAAATAAAGAGAAAAAGGAAAGAAAGACTCGAAAATAAATTATTTAATAATACTGAAAAAAGCTAATTATTCAACAACTTATTTTCATTTCAAATATAAATTTAATAAAAATAGAATATATAATGATCATTCTCGCCATGATTTAAATTCGTTGAATAAACGATGTTCAATTTATGCCTCTTGAAAATTATTGTGTATCAACTGAAATTAGAATAATCATTTGAATGAATTTAAATGCTGGATGGATGGCTTTGAATCAACAAGATCTGGATCAAATCAAACCCCGTGCTTATAAATCCTCATCCTATTTCATCCACTGATTAGATTGCATATGCAAGGTAGATTGAACTACAACTATCGATTAGTACAGTCCTGTTCGAGAGCAATATATATATACATATGGTAGAATAGTTGTATATCTCAACAAAGATACGAATGCACCAATCATTAGCCTCGATAGTCAGCTAGATGAGAGGGAATAGAGATAGGGAAACCCTGTATGTATATTCCGAAGTGTATGATTTCACTCTTCCTCATACGATTTCACGTTCCAATGGAAATATGAAGAGAGGGGCAGAGGGGCTGGAGCAGATCAAGGGAATTCAAATGCAAACATAAAAGACCGGCGGTTTGATTAGTGAAAGAACAGAAAGAGAGAAAAAATAGAAGAATATTGAAAGAAAGGCTCAAGAGGTGCTTGATGAAAAGAACAAACAGTTTTTTTTTTTATATGACTGGTGTGGCTGAGATTAATTATAGTCATGTTTTGTGTTTAAAAATTCATTCTGGTTTTTGTTCTTATTTTGAGATTCTTCAGTCATATATGAGAGGATACTCGGAAGTTGAGTAGAGAGCTTTTCTATCAAGTATGCTGGTATGGGATGGTTGTAAATAAAAAAAAGTGATGTGATGTAATAATAATATAAATATAGTTTTAATATAAAATTATATAATGAAAAAATACAAATCTTTATAAAATAATCTTGGAACTTTTATTTTGGAACTAGACGTTTCAGCCCGCATGGAAATAAATAGATTTTCGAAATATGTTTTTTTATATATTTTTAGAAAATATATTAAAAATATAACATTTTTGTGTTAAATTTATATAAAGTTTATGTTTTCTATATATTCTTAAAACATAAAAATAATTATATTTTAAGAATATATAGAAAACATAAGCTTTATATAAATTTAACACAAAAATTTTATATTTTTAATATATTTTCTAAAAATATATAAAAAACATATTTCGAAAATCTATTTATTTCCATAAGGAGGGGAAATTCTCCCTTTATCAATAGAAATTTTTTCAAAAATTAAAAATGTTCAATTTTGTAAAAATCAAATAATAAGAATAACAAAATTTAGATTTTTAAAAGATTTTAAAAAAGTGGCAAATTATTAAAAAATAAACAAATAATATAAAAATATAAATCAAATAAGATGTGATTAATTTCTTCTTCTGTGCCCAAAGAAAAGCGAATTGAATATTTAATTTTTGAGTGGTGAGGGGGAGGGGGGAGAAATAATTATCAATATATTTAATGTTTCTTAATTTAAAATCAATTGGAGTCTTTCATTTAAAAATTCGGGTTCAAATTACAATTTTATTTCAAATTTGCCGCAAATATACCGACGGCATCAGGGCCCCCTGTCGGCAGCATTACGTTTGCGTTGCTGCAAATTAATTTAGACTTTTATTATTTTATAATATTTTTGGTACCAATTAGGAGTCCTTGGGGAAATTTTGTAGGTATATTCAAAATGATATGTAACATTAATGGAATATGCAATTTCGAAAACATCTCACATATTTTGACAAATACACTTTTTCATTTAAATGTAATCTAAAAGCTTCCCCCAAAATCCCTGCACCTACAGTAAAACCTCGTTTATCCGGCCCTCATTTATTCGGACTGAATTTGAAGACATTTTTATTTTAATAAATGTTCACATAGATAATAATTTTTACCTCTGATAGCAAGATTATAATTTCATCAAAAATTTAACGTATGTATTTTTTAAACAATTCTATGTAATTTTGATATAAACATGGGGTTTTTTTCGTAATAAATTCAATTTCGCTTATTTCAGGATTTGTTTTGTTTTAATTAGTCATATATCCTGATTATCCGGATTTTCGATTATCTGGTTCGCCTTTAGTCCCATTTATTCCGGATAAACGAGGTTCTACTGTACTATTCTCGAAAAAGGCACAACTCTGGTATTAAGTTTACTGCCCCCAAAATCGAACTCAAAAGTAAATTTTATAAATTTTACACTACTTTAGAAAATAATTAGTTTTTTTTTATTCCTGAACATTTTCAATTTTTAGACATGTCCCCTTTTCGAAATTGCATATTCAATTGTAAATTAGCATTTTAATATGTCAGCGGTATTTGAGGTGGACAATGTACATATAAATACACGAAACCAGGCGGAAGATCAAAATTAAAGATTCTAGTCCTTTGAACCAAACTCAACCAACATCAGTAAACTCTAATTGCCATAAAGGTACTCAGCGAAATGCGTTATTACTGCAACATATATACAGTTGTATCGCCAAAAATCGGCAACATTTTGAATACACCTACAAAAGTTCGCCAAAGCCTTCTAATTGTTACAAAAAAATATTGTAAAATTTTATATATGAAAAAAATACTGAGATTATCGAAACAGGTAGGGTAAAAAAAATTGTAGAGATTTTTTAATAATAATATAATAAAATAAATTTCGATAATAATGAAATATACTTAATTGAAAAGATTTTGTTTTGCCGAGAGTAGTAGAGTTGTTGACTCATCAAGAGAAATCAATGAGGTTCTCTTCAGTTTGATTATATATATATGGTATGTTGCAGTAAAAGCCCGTTTTTAGTGAGAACAGGTTCTTAATAGTTAAAACGCGTTTCACTAAATACCTTTGTGGCAACTAGAGTCCACTGATGTCGGCCGAGCCTGGTTCAAAGGTCTAAAATCTTCATCCTTGACCATCCGCCTCATTTTGGGTGTTTATTTTAAAACATTTTTAAACGAAAATGTTAAAAATTCATCCTCTCAACTTTGCTTCTATTTTTTTACATTTTCGTGTAAAATTTTTTAAAAATAAACACCCAAAATGAGGCGGAAGGTCAAAAATGAAGATTCTAGATCTCTGAACCAAACTCAACCAACATCAGTAAATTCTAGTTGGAACAAAGGTATTCAGTGAAAAGTGTTTTATCTAGTAAAAACCGGTTTTTACTGGAACATATAAATATCATGATATTCGAAGACAAGAAATTCATTCTTCCATTTGTTTTTTTAAATAAAGTATTATACTATTTATAATTAATTATTTTATTGTTGCTTTTTGTTATAAAGAAAGAGAAAGTGAAATTCGTGTGCTGTGCTCTCCAGATTATTATTTTGAGATAAACCCCAGCTTTGAATCCTCACCCACACTTGATAAAATTAAACTTTCGTAAATGTAAATTCAGGTAAATATTAATTATTTTTTTCTAATTATAAAATGTAATCCTCTTTAAATAAGGGCTTAATAGATTTTCTCTCTCGTCTCTCCTTTTAAAAGACTAACCGTTTCATTTTTATATCAAATGCAATATAAACAAAATTTCTTTTCTATTAAAAACATTAGAATATAATTTATTGGTTCATTGGTTGGGAAAAATTAATAAATCACTCTTTTATTTTATTTTCAAATTTCTTTTGATGAAAGTTTATATTATATAAAAAAAACAAAACAAAAAAAAACTAAAATAATAATAAATTAAAACTCGGCACAACATCTGTTTCGTTTCCCTTCTATTTTAATAAATTTTGTTTCGTTCCAATATTGATCCATTTAAAAGGGTTGGTGTTGGAGGATGAGGATGAGCGAACATTCAGAAATGGGATATAAATCTTAAAAGCAGCGATTCCAAGTTATTTTGTTTAATTGGAAAGCATTTTGCAATTTTAATTCGTTTATTTTTTGATAAGATAAATCACACAGAAATTATGGTAACGAAATCACTACCGTGCAAGGGATGGTCTTTTTGTAAGGCCAATAAAAATAAGAATAAATAAACCAATGAATTGAAAAAAAAAATTTATCTTGTCAATAGTAGCAGAGCTATTGATTGAAGGAGACAATAAAAGAGTGTGTCTTCTGCTGGAATTATAAATTTTATTTATTTATAACGAGACTATAGTTTCGAGGGCTTTGCCCTCTTCATCAGTCTATTACAATGGATTCATAGGAATTAATTTATGAATGAAAGGTTAAAATCTTTCATGTGGCTAGGTTAAGAAATTGTTCAGTGTGGGCAAGTTAAGAATTGAAATTTATACTTGTTTTATTATTTTGGCTGTAGGTGGCGTTCATGAAGTTTTTATTTTAGCGGCTATTTTTAAAATAAAGCTTTCGGGAATTTCTATTTTCCGATTTAAGAATTTTTTTTTGGTGAATTATTGTATGATTTTAAAATTTCTAACGATTCGAAAATACTAATTTTTAAGGGATCTAATTCTGATCTAATTAATTTAATATTTGATTCATCTGGAAAACAATGTTTCTCGGAGATTAAATGATCTGCAAATGCACTATGCCCCGAACCCCCTTTAAAAACTCTTTTGTGTTCCGAAATGCGTGTGTTTAAATTTCGTTCTGTTTTTCCTATATAGGTCGAATCACATTCTCCACATGTTATGGAATAGACACCTTTTTTGTCCATTTTGTGAATTTTGTCT
Organism: Forficula auricularia; assembly: GCA_024734495.1. NCBI lineage: Eukaryota > Metazoa > Arthropoda > Insecta > Dermaptera > Forficulidae > Forficula > Forficula auricularia. The sequence continues at coordinate 22,488,964 of JALMQS010000153.1, read as the reverse complement.
TTCTTATTATTGCTAATATCAGATCCCAATGTTCTAGAGGATTTGAAAATACTTTCATTTCCTAAAGTTTTTAATTATTAATTTTAAAGTTTCCGAAATTTTTCCATAGTATGGGATTATTAATTTTGGTTTTGATTCTGGCTCGGGCCGTTGGGAATAAATCAGATTCAGAGTTGACTTTTCAATTTTCTTTTTTAATAGTTTGTCAATAAGGGTTTCCTCGTAACCGTTTTTAGCGGCTATTTGTTTGATTATTTCTAATTCTTTATTGAAATTTGTTTTATCTAAAGGGCTATTGATATTTAAGAGGAAATCAATGAGAGTGTCTAGTGCTTAGTTGTAGTTTTTGTTTTCTCAAAGTGTCTTATAGTAAGTAATATTCTTCATATAGATCTTTTAGTTCATTACAAACGCTTTTTATATGAAAATTTTATATTTTTTTATATTCTCGGCATTTTTGAGTCAGAAATTAGATGGCTCAAAATCAGTTTTTTATTTTCGTCGACTCAAAAGAAATAAATCATATTAAATTTTAGTGTGATTATTTAAATTATTTGAAAATTATGTCTATTATACGGTATATATTGAAAGAAGGAATCTATTTTTTCTAAAATTGTTAATTTAAATTATTATAGATTAATCATTTAACAATTAATTATTGTAATTGGTTTTAATTAAATAAAGATTGTCTTAAAAAAATAATAATAATAAATTAATTGACACGTTCTGATGTGGCCATTCACTTGACTTTACCATACACTTCTGGTTGAGTTTGGTACAAGGGCCTAGATTTTCATTTTTAACCCCCCCCCCATCTGCCCCTTCCCATTTTGGGAGGTTTGTATTGGAATTTTTAGTGTTCTTGGGGCCCACTGTTTATGTATACAAAATTTGGTTGAGTTTGCCCAAATGGCCTAGATTTTTATTTTTGACACTCCCTCCCCCTAATTTTGGCGCCAGAAAAAAAATATTTTCTTTATTAAAGGGTGATTAGAAAATATGTATTATAATTTTAAATTTTAACCCCCTCACCCCTTAATTTTGGGTCGATATGCACCAAAATTCATTCAGCTCTTAATCTCAATCCACCAAAACTACGTGTGCAATTTGGTTTTGATATTCACACTAGATTTTGAGCTAGCTCGTCCACAAAAATTTGGTAACGCACAGACTAACAGACATTTTGATAAAATAATTATTATCTCGAAATATATAATTTTTCTACGTTTATTTATTAGGGCTTTTTTGTAGACCGAAGTGCCATGATTTTGCCCAATTTTTTTAATCAATACTTTGAGATATTTCGAAAAAAAGAAGCAAAAAAAAACACTTTTTTCATGGACGATTACAATACTTGACCATATCCTGTATGGTAAAGTAAAAAGTTTTTTAATTTTTAAAATACAAACATTTTCCAATCAAAAAGCACTTTCAAAGGAAATCACAAGATGTTGTCATCTACTAGAACAGAGATCAAATGATTATTTTATAATTATATGTCAGAACGGCTGTTTTCACCCCTTCGGGAAACCCGAGTGACAAAATCAACAATTCGGGCCAATTGGCTATCTTTTTTTAAACTAAATGGCATAGATATGTGTTTAAATTTAGAATCACTAGGCCACGAAATTTTACGAATGAAGATTTAAATGTCTGAGTGAAATATTTACATATGTCAGAGAGGCTCACCCCACAGGATAGCCATTTGGCCCGGAGTGCTAATTTTGGCACTAGGATTAAATTCCCGAGCGACTGAAAACAACCCTTTTGACATATAATTATAAATAATCCAATCTATCTTGTAGATGACACCCTCCTGTGATTTACCTTTTTTAAGGTTTTATATTAAGTTACTATCACTTCTAAATGAAAGTAAACTTTTTATTTAATACATCAGTATCAGATTTAGATTTATCCCAAGAGCTAAAAAATTAACAAAAAATCAATTGGTTCATCTATGTCTATCTCTCCTGTGTTTAGCAATAGAAAGTATTACAGCAATGAAATTTGAAACTTAAGCTAGATATGGGCTAGAAGGCAGCAAGCTTTTGGTTGAAATTAGATAACCGGAAATAGCTACTCCTTTATTATTTGTTACACCAATACAAGAAAGGACAGCACATATCAGTCAGATCGACACTACTTGCTTGTTTTGAGTACATATATAAATTATAAAAAAATGTATTGGAAGGCTCATCTGATCATTCTCTGTGCTAGCGTCTGTTCTGGTTGTCTAAATACAGGCGTTGCCATCAAGTGCTGCCATCTGTTAAACTCAAAGTGGTCAAATTTATAGTTATAGAGACAATTCTTTGGCGTTAGACCTATCATATCAAACGTACCAAAAGATTGCGTTCCATGAAAAAATACATTTGAAAATAAACATTTTTAATATAATATATAGTACCTGGCCACCGAGCGATGCTCGGTAACTTTTTGCTTCAGTTAATAGCTATATATTAATCCCCGAAACCCCCCTCGCCCCCCGGACCCCCATCCCCACCACTTCACCCCACCTCCTGCACCCTCCCACCCTACCCCACCCCCACCCCGAAACCCCGTATCACACCCGGACTCCCCACCACGTCAACCCACCTCCTGTACCCCCACATCTACCCCCACCCCTGCCCATGCACCCAGTTTTTGCATTTCTAGCCTTCAGTGGCCCACAGATTATGTATATATAGGTATATAAATAAATACGGTATAATTTTTTTTAATTAAATAACACTTTTTGAGTTCATCAATTAAATTGTCAAATTAATATTTGTGGGATTTAAAACTCGATTTTTAATAAATTAAATTAAACCAATTATTTTACATGAATTAATGTATACATTGTATTTGAGCTTCGACTCCGGAGATTACTTCTCCACCATCGACTGTCCTTGATCATCTTTTTAGTCCTTGTTTTTAATAAGAGGAAAAAACTAATTAAATAAAAAAACCTCTTTTCCGATAATTATTACAATTCCATATTTCCTCAATTTTCCTTCCCTACTCTAATAATTTAAATAAATTAAACCAATTATTTTACATGAATTTATGCATACATTGTTTTTGAGCTTCGATTCCGGAGATTACTTCTCCACCATCGACTGTCCTTGATCATCTTTTAGTCCTTGTTTTTAATAAGAGGAAAAAACTAATTAAAGAAAAAACCTCTTTTCCGATAATTATTTCAATTCCATTATTCTCTCCAATCAATTCTCCCTGTCTCAATCAATTAAATTGCCCAACTTTTAATATATAATAATAATTATAATGATCTTATTGTGGGATATAAAATTAAAAAACCAATTATTTATTAAAAGGAAATTGAATAAAAATGTAAATAAACATTTTTATCGAGACAACCACCTGTGAATAATTATTTCAATTAACAAAAAACCCATCAAAAACAACTTAGCCGAAGATGAGACCGTGACAGATCGAATGTCCAACACAAAACCCTCCTAACCCGTAAATTTCATCCAAATCGTTAGAGCCATTTTCGAGAACTTAACCGGATACATACATATACATATATATATATTAGAATATATAATATGTTAACGTGGATGAAAGCGAAAGTTAAAACTTATTATCCGGTCACTGCCCTATTTTGGTGCAATCGGGACCAGACTCGTTTTGATAGTGAACCAAGAGTTGAAAAAAAGATACAGGACCCAGCCGGGTATGATCCGACATCTTCCGCGTTAGGCCCGCAGATGGCTTCTCCATTTGGGCGATGGACCCCCTGACTGGATCCTATAATCAAATCTTATATATATTCAACTCTTTGGCTCGGCCGCTCATTCTCCTATTTTCCTAATAGTATGGTTGTTATAAATTTACTAGAATTCTCATGTCTGATTCTTTGCACCAAAATAGGTCAGTGACCGGATAAAAGTTTTAACTTTCGCTTTCATCTAATGTTAACATATAAACATTCTAATATAAACATTTATAATTGAATATCTGAACAAAATTCATCTGTTTCGATTCCCCAAAGAATCAGACAGATGAGAATTGTAGTAAATTTATAACAACCATACTATTAGGAAAATAGGAGAATGCGCGGCTGAGCTAAAGAGTTGAATATATATAAGATTTGATTATAGGATCTAGTCAGGGGATCCATCGCCTAAATGGAGAAGGCATCTGCGGGCTTAACGCGGAAGATGTCGGATCATACCCGGCTGGGTCCTGTATCTTTTTTTCAACTCTTGGTTCACTATCAAAATGAGTCTGGTCCCAATTGCACCAAAATAGGGCAGTGACCGGATAAAAATTTTAACTTTCGCTTTCATCTAATGTTAACATGTAAACATTCTAAATAAAATTTATTATTGAATATCTGAACAAAATTCATCTGTTTCTGATTCCCCAAAGAATCAGACAGATGAGAATTTAGTAAATATATATATATATGTAAACATTAAATAAATATATATAATTTTTGCTCGTTTAATATAATAAGATATAATAAGATTTATGGATATATATATATATATATATATATATTCAGATATCTTTTTTTTAACAAAATGTTTTTATTTTAAAATTTAAATTTACATAATTTACAAAATTATGTTTACAATAACACTACCTTACCATGTTCATATTTACAACAATGTCATATTATTTTAATCACTTTTAGATTTTATTGTGGGAAAAATGGTATTTTATAAAAAATTTTACTTAGGGGGAATGGCTCTAGGAAAATTCATCGACCACAATTCATCCACGATAATTTATCGAAAATGTCGATGAATTGTTGTCGATAAGCTGATTATCGACCAATTGGGCGTCGGTCTTTTGCCTATTCGTGAATTGCCTAGTCGATGAATTATTTTTGATGAATTATCGTCGATGAATTGTGGTCGATGAATTTTCCGGATCTCAGGGGGAATAAGAATTTTAGAAAGACTTAGGTGGGGCTTGGCACAAAAAAGGTTGGGAAACACTGATATAGATAATAAGCTCCGAAATATATAATAATATTTATTTATAACTATATAAAAATTACAAAAAATTTTTAATATAAAATTCAGTTAATTTACGTTTACGTATTATTATTATTAATAATATTTATTAAAATGTACTCCCAGTAAACATATTATATTTTCTAAAGAACTCTCTTAGTTTGTATACAATCTTTGGACCGGAGAAAATGCTCAAATCCAAATCCATACTAGTCGAAGTAATTGTTAATAAATAATTATATATATTTTTTATAGATTTATATTTCTAATTCCTTATTCTTTGGCACGCGCAACTGTATTTAAACAAATACTGAAATTTCGGTATTTTTCACCAAATACCGGCATTTCAAAGACATATAAAGTATCTTGATATCGTGACCCCTAAATACAGGTTTTCAATTTTTTCAATTATGTGCACGTGCGGTGTCAAAAAGGGCTGAAGATTAAGACTAAAGCATCACAATCAAAAAACATCTATTTTGACTATTTCTCCATGAATTATTTATATTTAATGGAGGCTTCCTCTTAATTCTGGTCTATTTTTGATATCCTCTTCCGTTGAATGTTTTCAGAATATTCCATCAAATTGATAGAGAAAGAGGATAATGCTTTTTATCATTTTAAATTTCAACCAATCATATTTAGTTCATTCTTATCGCTTCGATGCTATTCGAAATTACCTTATAAAATTTTTAAGTTTCGATTTCCATCTCGTGCATATTTTGGATTTTTTCCCTCTCTTTGCTTATTCATAGATAACGCACGTCGACATAGCTTATCATCATCATCCATGTATTTCACTCCCTAAATAAACTTTAGCAATTTTCTTTAAAGATATAAAAAAAAGTTCCATGTGGATCTTTTGATATTGCCACATTTTCGAAGGAGGTAGGCAAGCGAGTGAAGGGAAATTTATTTAATTAAGAACATTTTCGCCTTGTTGCTGATGCTGGGGAAAGTATATTGAAAACTAGAGTGGAAGAAGCTGTTAAATATTTTAAATTATGGAAAATATTTATCTAATTACCTTTAAATTGTTATTTTTTATTTTATTTTTTTCAAGTATCGGTAAGATAAACAAAATAAGAATATATATAAAGGTAAGACAATCTTCAAACGTTTAATAAAATCCAAATATTTCGGGAGAATTTCTCCCTTAATGAATGGAATTTAAATAGTAGATAAAAAGAAAAAGTTGTTTTTTCTAAGATTTAAAAAGCAACACTAAAGAAATTAAATATGCTGATTATAGACAATGATACAAATAGTCTTTGTGACGAAATTACCTTTAATTCAAATAAAAAATATAAATATTTACGAAAAATTATTTTTCTCTAAAAATTTATGATTAATTAACAAATTTTACATTGTTCAGGTGGACGAGGCCCCCCCCCCCCCACCTCCGATGGATGCCTCTCCTCCGGGACTCGGGCGGCTCCGCTAGTAGTCGGCTGGCCGTTGGAGGGGGCCACTCACGCCTATATAAGGAATGATTCGCGAGGGATTGGTTGGTCGGGATTTAGGATGGAGAGACTCGATTTTCATCCACTCATTGATGGATTTACGCTTAGACCCGTGATACCCGGTGCTAGGGAGGCAAAATTTCAGTGGCGCTAAAATTTTGGAGGCTGCGAAATTCGATTAAAATTTAAAAGTCGATTTGTCTTAGTTTTGCTGTGATTGTATGAACAAATTTCAGAAAAGTATTTAAAATAATTATTAAATAATTAAACAAAAATTTTCTTAAGATTTTTTTTAAATACACCATATTTATATTACTAAAATTGAATTGTTTCTATATTATTAATAGATAATAGAAAGCTAACGTTTGTTTGTGCTTTAATACCAAAAATATTTATGCTTTCCCGGTTAAGATGTAAAATAGTAATAATTTCCATTGTTATATTTATAGTGAGATTAATCTCACTAAATGTAGGGCGCCCCGAAATAACTTCGATTTTTTTTCTGTTTTTAATGAAAATGAGGTATATTTACAGATAATGAAAATCTTTTTGATAATAGTTAAGAAGTGAGACTCCACCAATTTTTGCTTATAAAAGTAATTCTTAATTAAAAATTTTACAATTTTTTTTCGAATTTAATTCGTCAAATCAATAAAGGGATTAAAAAAAATTGAAAAAAATACCAATAACAGGTGAAAGGAAGTTAAGAAATTCTATAACACGGATTAATAAATATAAAAACAACGCAAATAATTACAAATCGAGTTATTTTTTCTACTTTATTTCCACTAAAGCGATTGATTGTTATTATAATAAAAAAATCGGATGTGTGCTTAAGACCACTATAATAATTAATTGGAGATATTTTTATTGAAGACTAAATTTTAAAAATAGTATTAATATTTCACTTTTAACTAAAGTAAATAAAGTAAAAATTACCGACCAACAATCGGTGTTCTAGGTACATATTTTATTATGAAAATAATTGAATCTGCCTCCAAAGGTTATTAAATGTAAAGTTATATTGGGTTGTATTGTTTATTTATCACTTATTTTTTACCGAATAAAACATATTTTCAGTCAATTTTATTCCAGAAGCCAATTAAATAAATGTAAATAAAAAATGCCGATCGACTCGAAAATTAGGTCCCTTTGAGAATCTCTCTAAAAATGTTGTCCAAACAAGACAAGACAAAATGTTAAAAATTTTAATTTTTTGATTCCTACCTATTTATTGTATTTAGAAGTTGAATTAAAAAAAAAAAATTTGGGCTGGGTGTAAATGATCTATCAATCCAGTCAGGTGGAAAGTCTTCTTTTATAGATATAGATAAGAAACTTCTTGAATCTTAATCGAATGTTTTCTACATTTGATTCAATCGCGAATCAAATATAGGGAATTTTTGTCAAATATTGAGGGAAAATAATATCTGAACTTATATATTTCTAACTTGAAATAATGATCTTAAATAAATTTTTATAATTTTTCTCAAAAAAAAAAAAAAAAAAATATATTTTTGAATCTTGTATGGATCTTGATTTTTGAAAAAAATACGAGTTTTTGAACTAGCCAGTCAAAATGTGGTAAAGTACTAACAGACATTTTGACAAAATAATAAATATCTAGTAAATATAATTTTTTTGATGTTTACTCATTAGGGTTTTTTTGTAGACCAAAACGATATGGTTTAGCTCAAATGTTTTTATCAAAATAGTATCAGCCAGATAGATATTTTGAAATGAAAACGAAGCAAAAACACACTTTTTCATCCATGATTACAATACTTGACCATACCTCGTATGGTAAAGTAAAAATATGTATGCTTCTGAATGTAGATACATTTTTTAAGAGTATTTATACATGTATACACTATCGAATAAATCAGTAAAGTAAAAATAAATACCTGTGCCGCGCATAGTAACTCGACTGGATCTCCAACTCTTGATTCCGAAGTGCCCTGAAGAACAGCATGGATCCTTGGAGAGACGAGTCCAGGACCAGGTGGGGGCGGAGAGAGTACCAAACGTCCCGGAAGACTCAATTGCCGGGCATTTCCCCCAGCACCCCTGTCTCTAGTCTGACAGAGAAACCGGGCGGCGGCATCCTCACCAGTAGCAGAGAGTACGACAAGAGTTTGACTCTAAAAAGACAAAGAAAAACATGATAGAGGATGCTAAAATCACAAAGAAAAAAGTGAAAATATTTTAATGGTCCGAACATTATTATTGAGAATTTTGGAGATTTAGCAATTTTCAGGCTTCCGTTCAAAAATTTAACGGGGCCCTATTAATGTTGATACGATATCTGTCTGTCTGTAGTCAGAGCAGTAAATTTTGTTCAAATAAATTATATATAAATTTGAAATTTGTTATTATTCATTTTCTCTGAAATCACAAATCGTATTAAAATTTTAAACGAATGATTAATTTGGGAAGGATCGATTTTTTTGTGTGTGTGGGGGGGGGGTTCGAAAATAAAAAAATATATTTTATCATGAAATAAGATATTTATATGAAGATCTTACGTATAATTAGGCTTATTTAAAAAAATTAATTTACTATAAAATGACGGTGTGATAGATGCCCAAAACGGCCATTTTTAGGCAGTCATCGTACGTCAGGGTTCAGAAGTTAACTTGACTTAAAATTAAGAAAAATCCCATTTACTCAATCTCTCTTTATCTACAGATTTGAACGATACTTGACATCTCATGTGTTTTGGAAGATAAAGAATACGGAACCCCCGGTATACGGTCTGACTCTCACTTAGCAGGCTTATTTTGTCATTAAATAATTTTTTTAGTTAGAAAGGTGAAACTTAACACAAAGGTTCAGTTTATTAATACAAAATTTTATGAGAAATTTCACCTTATTATACTGATCTATCCGTTTTATTTTCTGATAAAATGTATGACGAATGAAAAATCTGGGATTGACTGATCATGCGAGAATTTGAGGTCCCTGGTGTGCTTAATCTTTTGGGTTTAACTAAAATTTGATTGAATAATGTATTGTCATGGGAAATTCATGTGTGCAAAAAATCAAGCAATTCGGTTAATATTATAGAATAATAATAAAAATTTAATGTAAAATTTTAATATTTTATTTGATCTTAAAGATATCTCACCAAGAGCTCTAGAAGATATCTTTATGAGAAAGTGACAAATATTATAAGATTACAAGACCAGACAAGTTAATCTTCTTGAGCGATTTCGTTATGTGGGAAGACATTAGATATACTATATGTGAAAGTATTGCATTCTTCTCTCGGGTCCTATGCGGGTGCACCTGTTAAGGGGCCCATACCCTGTCAAAATAGAAAGCGTTGTTCAACTTTGCGTTGCGCATCGTTTGCCGGGGCCCATACATTGCCAGAGAAATTGCACAACAAAGAGATGCACAACCATAATCATACCTTTGGAAATATTGCGCAACTCGCTCATACACAACACAACGCGTTGCACAAACGCTCCCGTTGTGCAAAAGATTTCAAACATTTTTGAAACTTGTCAAACATTTCCGCAATGCATCAAAAACTGCCATACACTGTCAAACAATTGCACAACAGCCTATTTGAGCTATTTCTTTGACAGTGTATGGGACCCTTTACACCTGTCTAGTTACGGCACTGTTCATGATCAATTAACTCCAGTATTCCAGTGCATCAAATTGAGTACACCAATAGATTTCTGTGTGAGTGCGTACTAATTCACCCAATCAAAAAATTAAAAAACTTAAAATAACCTTTTTTTCTTGTAGAGAACTAAATTCTCTGTAAAAACTTGTATAAACAACTTGAATACCATTAACTACATGGAAAATTTAATTACCATTAATATTCATTTAACATCTATTTGTTACAAACTGTTCAACTATATAATAAAGTATATATACTTAAATACAATGTTTTTTAAGTTGGAATACATTTGTTACTCGACTCATCATTTATTATATAAATTTTATTTAAAAAAGAAAAAATATTAGCAATTTTATGCGAAGTGTCATACGAGTTTCTAGTTAAAGTAAGTGGAAAATATACAGTCAAGCTACATTTTTATTTTAGAAATTAATGAATCCCACGATGATAAAAGTTTCACAAATAAAAACAGCCAACGAGACAGATAGGGAATATATTTACATAATAATAAATGAGAAAATATATATAGGCATATTTTATTTTTATAAATATTTTTTGTTTTTAATCAGTATGTTTATTGTCATTTACACTTCAATGAATAAAAATATTATTTGATTGTAATCATCCACAAACATAACAATAATCTTTGTAAAAACCATTTAGGGTAGGTACTTTGAATCTTAGAAACTTGATTTTTTTTAATACACCTCTTCTAACATGTAACGAAAATTATCAATAATAACTCGGATTCACTAGAAGACACTCTCATAATTTTCACATCTAATTGTTTCTACTACCATAAGTAAAATAAACTTTTAACATTCCTTTGATTTTGGTTTTCAAAAGACCAATTTGAAAGGGAAAAATCTATGCAGGCCCAACGAGAGGGGGAGCAGGAGGGGTAGTTACCCCCGAGCCCGAATGGGGCTCGGCTCTACCACAGTTGAATAAATTTGTGTAGTACTAAAATCTATGACTTATAAATAAAAATATAAAATAGCAAAATCAGGTAACAAAGCATTTTAAGTGACGGATTTATTTATTTGTTAAATAATAAAATATTTTACAAATTGAAAAATGTAGTACAGTAAAACCTCGTTTACCCGGTCTTCATTTATCCGGACCGGATTTGAAGACATTTTTATTTTAATAAATGTTCACATAGATAATAATTTTTAGCTCTGATAGCAAGAATGTAATTATAATTTCATCAAAAATTCGTTTTAGTTTTGATAGGTATGTATTTCTTTTAAACAATTCTATGTTATTTTGAAATAACTATTTTTTTTTATTATTATTATAATATATTCAAATTCGCTTATTTGAAGATTTGTTTTCTTTTTATTACCCATATAACCGGATTTTTGATTATCCGGTTTGCCTTTGGTCCCAGTTAGTCCGGATAAACGAGGTTCTACTGTACTTTTATTTGAGAGGACCGCAGTTTTGATTTTGCCCCAGGACCCGTAAGAGCTCTCCAAGGGCCTGAATCTGTGAGATTATTTCCAAGAGAAGAAGATTTAAGTGAAAGTCGCGTGACAAACACACCATTAACATGTTTTGATTACTCTAGTAATGACTAGTAGGGTGGGTCGAAAAAACTGAAATTTTTTTTCGATAACACTTTAGTGCGGAAAAGTTGCCTATTCTAATAATAAGAAAAACGGTATAAAAAATTAAAATCAGTTAACATATTTCGCTCTCACATCGAACTTTAAACTTATGAAAAATTGCAAAAATCACGATATATTTTGTAATTTTTTTCTATTAGTTAAAATTTTTAAAATAAACACACTTTCTATTTTTTCTAAGATGTTGCGCGAACGTAAAAAAGTATATTATTGATCAGAATTTAATTTATTGAGGTTATTTAAAACCATAAAACAAGCATAAAAAACTAGGGTGTTTATTTGAAAAATTTTAACTAATAGAAAAAAATTACAAAAATATCGTGAATTTTGCAATTTTTCATAAGTTTAAAGTTCGATGCCCGAACGGAAGATGTTAACCGATTTTAATTTTTTATACTGTTTTTCTTCTTATTACAATAGGCAACTTTTCCGCACTAAAGTGTTTTCGAAAAACAAATTTCAGTTTTTTGACTATCCTTTTGCGGTTTTCCCTTATATAGTAAAAAGCTTTTCAGGTAAAAAAAATATTGCTTTCAAACGGCACACATAGATGATGAAAATGCCTATTTTGAGACAACCATAAAAGATTCCGAATTTTATGACATGGATGTGCTCTGTTCTACGCCCTTAGTCCAGTGATTGGTTTGCCCCTGGTCTGATCCGATAAAACAATAAATTTTATAATCAAGCTGTGAAGCTGTTCTTTTCTTTAGAATCCTAGCCGAGGTAAAGTATCATCTTCCTTAGCGCTCGTTTTGCTGCTACTGATCATAATCAACTCAAGTATATTTTAGATAAACGCTTTTGGTGGATTACGATCCTAACAGAATTTTTTCCAATATTTTATTGGCGTACGAGCAAAGTCACGTACAAGCATCGCTCGGTGATCTCATAAAGATCCTTTTGATTATGGAGAGTTATTCCTTTATGGCTTGATGTCAACGTGGAAGCCGTTAATTGAGTATCAAATTCATTTAAAATCAATTAAAACTTTCGATAGTCGCTTAGCAACCTGCATATTAATGCCCCGTCCTTTTACCGACTCAATTACTTTAAATTATTTATAAACATGCATTAGAGGGTTTTTTTTTCGGTTATGGAAATTCAATAAATATTTTTTCCTATTTCAATTTGATAGAGCTCAATAAGTTTGTTTGTTATGACTGGTTCACATTATTCCAGTAGGATTCCAGTCCAGCGACCGAAACCAGCGTTAGAATGCCACTCGGAACCAGACCGTAATGTACCGATTCTAGTGAGCGATCCAGTCCATTGACTGGATTTTTGGTCTAATTTTTCATTCCAGCGCCACTGGAATAGTGTGGACGGCCATCCAGTGCTGTATTAAACGTTGTACAGTGAATAGACATTGTTGTAATTCTGATAATTCCTAACAATGATAACTGTTAGCTGAAAACCAAACACAAAACTCTTCACTCAATTTTTGAACCCCTTTCTTGAAATCATTGCCATGACCGATTCACCAGCTTTTGATGACTGGAATTAATATAGATGATATAATCCAGTCCAGCACTGGACTGGATCAACTCACTGGACTACTGACTGGAACAATGTGAATCAGCCATTAGATCAAAATTTGACTGCCACTAACTGTTATACCTATAGTCAATCTCTTATTTTGAGCCTGTAATTTTTGTTGACTCTGAAATAATTTGTTTTTTAAGGTTCCGTACAAGTATAAAACAGAAACTCTATTAGTCTCGGTACAATGTCTTTCTTTATGTCTGATCAGAGCATTGTAGGTCTAGACTAAGATAATAACTTAAATTGCTATAGTTTATTTGTTCATATTTTTTTAGTAAACAGATTTTTTTGTTTTGCCGAGAGTAGTAGCAGAGTTGTTGATTCATAAAGAGAAATCAACGAAGTTGTCCCCTGCTTGATGCAAATAAACATATACATTTCCAAATATAAAAATTCTAAGGGTTTGGCTACTGGCCCGGCAAGCTTAGTTAGCGCTTGGGTTCGATTCCATAGGGGGACGAACTCTCTGATATGCAATGCAAAAATATTTCAACTAATATCATATGATGTCCCTTTAAAGTTAATTCATTTAATAAAAATTCTTGTTATATCAACAAAACGAATTTTTATATATTCAATCGGGTACCTAATAGAACCCATGAGAAACAACAAGTAAAATAAATATAATTAAAAGACTCATTATGAAGGTCAAACCTTCGAAACTATAGTTTCAAACAAGTAAATTATATGCATCCATATTTATATTGGATATATTATAATAATAATATAGATTAGAGTGGCCTTAAAAACCAACATCTTTACTTTATCCAATGCAAAGCATGGGTAAAGTATTGTAATCGCTCTCGGGGCAAGCGTGGTTTCAAAGGGTCCTCAGGTAAAGACTACGGAACCCATGGACTCAATTAAAGTCACAAATTGTAGTATTCAATTAGGTTGAATATTAGCACGTGGCGGTTTTGCCAAAAATTACATGGGGTCTCGTCGAGAGGCCAAAAAGTGCGATTTTTTCATTTAGTGCGTGCGTATGGATGGATGTATGGATGGATGTATGTGATGGATGTATGGATGGATGTTATCGTTTTTTGGCCCACGATTTTTTCCACACCGTTGCACCGATTGAAATGAAATTGAAAACCTACCATTAGTTTAACAAAATGAAGCGCTGATTAGTTTTTGGTACATATCGGCCCACAAACATTAGTACTTTATTTCAGTACTTTTTTAGTTTTTTCTAAATATCTTGAAAATGACTTAACCAATTTTGATGAAATTTAATATCCTAATTAAGTACCTTGGGGACCACAAAAAAGGTTAAATAAAGTTTTTAGTAAAATTATATTTTAAAGTACTTTACTCTAGAGTAAGATGGTACTTTTTAAATTTTTTAAATTCTTTAAAATTTATTCATTTGAAAGTTTTAATATAGCTCATTTAGCCTTGCTTAAGTAAGAATGGATAGGCTTTCTCTGTGAAATGCTAAAAATTTGGGAGGAATTTTTATGAGTAACCATAGCAACTGCGTTGTTTTCTTATCCGTTACCTTTGCTGAAGACAGAGAAATCGATTTTAAACCAAAAATAGCGATTGATTCTCATCTAGTACTTGAGGAATAATCATTCTATATTGGATTTTTGACGTTTCGGTTTTTATTAGTAACCATTGCTGAAGACATAGAGAAATCGATTTTAAACCAAAAATAGCGATTGATTCTCATCTAGTACTTGAGGAATAATCATTCTATATTGGATTTTTTGACGTTTCGGTTTTTATTAGTAACCATTGCTGAAGACATAGAGAAATCGACTTTAAACCAAAAATAGCGATTGATTCTCATCTAGTACTTGAGGAATAATCATTCTATATTGGATTTTTGACGTTTCGGTTTTTATTAGTAACCATTGCTGAAGACATGGAGGAATCGACTTAAAATAAAAAATAGCGATTGATTCTCATCTAATACTTGAGAAATAATCCATTCTATATTGGATTTTTGGCGTTTCGGTTTTTATTGGTAACCATTGCTGAAGACATAGAGAAATCGACTTTAAACCAAAAATAGCGATTGATTCTCATCTAATACTTGAGGAATAACCATTCTATATTGGATTTTTTGACGTTTCGGTTATTATTGGTAACCATTGCTGAAGACATAGAGGAATCGACTTAAAATCAAAAATAGCCATCGATTCTCATCTAATACTTGAGGAATAACAATTCTACATTAGGTTTTGACGTTTCGATTATTAGGTAACCATTGCTGAAGACATGGAGGAATCGACTTAAAATCAAAAATAACGATCGATTCTTATCTAATACTAGAGGAATAACCTTATTGCATTCCATTTTTGATGTTTTGACTATTAATGGAAACCTCTACTGAAAATGTGGAAGAATCGACTTAAAATCAAAAAGACTAAATTCTTTTATGGCAAACAACTCAAGCTTGTGTTCTTTGTCATTAAAAGTAGTCGAAACATCAAAAATGGAATGCAATAAGGTTATTCCTCTAGTATTAGATAAGAATCGATCGTTATTTTTGATTTTAAGTCGATTCCTCCATGTCTTCAGCAATGGTTACCAATAATAATCGAAACGTCAAAAACCTAATGTAGAATTGTTATTCCTCAAGTATTAGATGAGAATCGATGGCTATTTTTGATTTTAAGTCGATTCCTCTATGTCTTCAGCAATGGTTACAATAATAACCGAAACGTCAAAAATCCAATATAGAATGGTTATTCCTCAAGTATTAGATGAGAATTATTTTTGAATTAATGTCAATATGAACTACAAATTGCAAGTGATATCTGATTAATAATAAAGGAACAAACATATTAATATTTCAAATGAATTTGGATAAAGTTTAGCAACGATCCGTTGCAGTTTATTTATTTTTGGTCTCGCATGAAAAGAGAAATTTTTAAAATTTCTAAATCATGAACTAGAAAATTGAATTTTTTCTCGTCATGTTATTATTGACTACATTGAAAATTATACATATTCTGAAAATTTCAAGTCGATATTATTCATTTAGATGTCGCACAAGATTTTTTTAATTTTTAAATTGTAATTTAGATGGTTTCTAGTGAGGGATGAACCGCGACTTAATATCGTGTACACTGTACACCTACTTCCACTTCCACTTTCATTTCCAAGTAGAAGACACTAGATGAAGGGCATTATCTCAATGAATTCCAAAATAATCCCAAAGACGTGTACACCTAATTCCAATAGCGGTTCACCTCTCAGTTTCTAGTGACCAGTAAAATATAAAGGAATATTAAAGTTTTTTTTATTTTTATGTTTTTTCTTAGTGTCTCGTGCTTCATTTTTTTTTTATTAATTTTCAGAATATTTATAATTTTCATCGTAGGCACAATAACATGGCGAGAAAAAAAAATTCAATTTTCTACCATTTTGGAAATTTTTAAAAATCTTCAGCGACACTCTTAAAAATTTTTAATCGAGCTGATTTTTGGTGAGTATTTTAAAAACATGTTAAATTAACATTATTTTCATTCAAGACCAAAAACAAAAAAAAATTTCGGTTTTTTTGGCCACTCCTAATATTATAGTCATAAGAGAAAGAATAAATCATAATATCCCTGGTAGAAAAATTGAACAGAAATTGACCAGAAAAAGAGCATATTTTCTGTTTGGCCTCCTGGAAAATTACCATAAAATCTGGTCAGAATTCGAATGAAAATGTAAGATTGTAACAGACATATTGTGGCCGTTTTGGATGGTCTATGATGGCCATATAATCTGTCATGGTTCTGGTCAGAATATGCCCATAAAATAAAAATATCGCTTGTTCTTCAATGTCCTTATCCTCCACGGTAGTCGAGGGTTTTCTCGCGAATTGTTTTTGGTGAAAATATCAGTTTTTCTTAGCAGAAACTGGCCATAAACATGCGACCATATTCTGGGAAGAACATCCCAGAATCTGGATATAACTATACCTCCTGATTCTGGCCAGAACAACCGGCGAGAATCTGGCCATTTAATGGAAAAATAACCATAATTATTCGACCAGATTCTGGGCAGAAAAACCGGTCAGAATTTGGCTAGCAACTCAGAAATTCTGATCACTTTTTCTACCAGGGATGTTGATTTTTATATTTTATTAGAATTAAACATCAAATAAATAAATAAATAAATAAAATAAATAACAATTTTTACGTTAATTTTAATAATAATTCCGAAGGCACAATTTTTAAAATAAATTTACAATAGTTTCGATGAAATAAGTAGAAAGGCTCCCCTCCCACTTCATAATGAATTTAAATTATTCTACAACTTTCAAAATAATATTTTTTTAATATAAATATACTTACAAGAGTTTTAGATAAATTTTAACAAAATTTATAACCAGTCGAAAATATGTTATTTTATTTAAAATTTTTCTCGTTTATCCTTGTTGTAGCTGATATAGCCTCCCCATATAATAAATTAATAATCATATTATGTATAGTATATATATATTTATTTATTTAAAAATTATTGCAGCCCCGCTCCCTCCATAGATGTTCAATTCGTAGGCTCCTACAATTTATATTGTGATTTTATAAATATAAGAGAATACATAAATGAAAGAATTTGGAATTAATCGGAAATTAATTGCGCTGCTTTATATATTTTCGTAAACCATTTTCTTCTAACCCACCCGGTAGTTAGAGACATAAATTGGAGGGAACTTTATACGTAAGAGTTGTTGGTAACTTTTTGGATATTAATCTCTTGGGACTCGATTAAGTAATTTACTAAGTTACCTCGGCTAATGGCCTCTCACAGTGAAATTCTAAATAAAAATCAATTAGTTTTATTGTCGGTTTCTAGTGTAAGCGGTCGCTTAAATGGAAATCTAACTTTCTTAGTGAAATATCAATAAATACTAAACTAAGAAAATTAAAATATTATTTCATTATCATTATTTTTTTAATTTACAAATCAATGAATGATTACATAAGATTATTAAAAAAAAACATATTAGAGGAGATCAGTAGATTCCAAGTAAAAATCGGAAGAATTATTTATTTATTATTGCCTGACTAAAGACACTAGGGCCAACAGTTTAAAAGATCTTGGTTAATTAAAGTGTAGAAATACTATTTAGTTTGTAATTGGATGTTGATGAAAGCAGTCCACGGTGGTTGTAAAAAATAAGACTATAGAGGTTTTATTATTTTACATTTATTTGTTAAAACCGACGTTTCGGAGATTTATTCTCTCCTTCTTCAGGTAACAAAAAGTCAATGAAAGTAGTTCAAAACATAGTTACTTTCTGTCTCCTTTGACAATGCCAAAAAACATTATAAAATTCTTTTTCATCTCGAATAGAAAAACAGTAACAAGTAATTGATGATCCATATGTCAACATATGGATCATCAATTGCTTGTTACTTTGTTTTCTATTCGAGATGAAAAAGAATTTTTATAATGTTTTTTTGGCATTGTCAAAGGAGACAGAAAGTAACTATTTTTTGAACTACTTTCATTGACTTTTTTGTTACCCTGAAGAAGGAGAGAATAAATCTCCGAAACGTCGGTTTAACAAATAAATGTAAAATAATAAAACCTCTATAGTCTTATTTTTTACAACCACCGTGGACTGCTTTCATCAACATCCAATTGCATATTTATACCAGTCCGTCTCCTAAAGAAAATCTCTATCAACTATTTAGTTTATTTTTTCTTCTCATGAACAAAATGAACAGCAATGTTGTGCTCATTTTCTATTTTTCTTCCCCTTTTTTAATGCGAACCCTCTACTTCTGTAATATGTACTATAATCGGCTTAAAGGATTTAATTTAAATAATAATTCTATATTGAATTTCTACTTTATTTCTAAAGGGAATTGTTCATATACCATATACCAACCAAAAAGCATTAATGACAAAAAATCAAATCAAAACTCTTTTCTATTGACAATCAAATTTATATATGGTATATTTTAAGTATAAATTTTTATTTTGATAAGGTCGTAACTGAAAAGTATCGTAGCGTTTATTGTAAACCAGATGACTTTCCCTTGATCAGTATTAATAACAAGCAAATAATCAAAAGTAATTTTTGAAAGAAAATTAATTAAAATTAAAATTATATTCATTTATTAATATTTTGTTTTTTGAAAGACACAGAATGAAAAAGACAAAATAGAGTGTCGGGGATGTTAACACATGGCTTTAAAATCTTTTCAAGCAACATTATATATTAGGTTGATGCATAATTATGGAACGTTTGTATTGGCGCGTTTTTCTTTAGCCAAAAATGGCGTTTTGTTTATTTTTTTATAAAAACAATCTTCTCTATTTATAGTTAATAAAAATGCGTGTCGAAAACCATATTCATATTCGTCATATTATGCTCTACCACTACGAGAAAGGATGGAAGGCAGCACAGTCATTTCGCGATCTCAACGAACTTTTTGGCGAAGGAACAATTACTGATAGTGCAGTACGGAAGTGGTTTGCCCGTTTCAAATCAGGTGACACTAGTTTGGAGGATAAAGAAGGAAGAGGTCGGCCATCGGATTTTGATGATCAGGCACTTCTGACAGCCGTGGAAGAGGATGAAAGCCTTACAACACGAATGCTGGCTGCAGACTTCAATGTCGACCAATCAACGATCGTTCGACGCCTCAAAAAGCTTGGCAAGGTATGGAAATTGGCTGGATGGGTCCCCCACGAACTCTCCGACAACAACAAGGCTGATCGCGTTCGAATTCGCGCAAAAAGAACCACATCGTGTTCCATCACGATAACGCACGTCCACATGTTGAGCACCGGGTCGTCGAATTCATCGCCAATAAGGGCTGGGATCTACTCCCACATCCGCCGTACTCACCGACCGAAGCACCGACGGACTATCACATCAACCGCTCTTTGAAAAACTGGCAAAAGACTAAGATCTACGACGATTTGGATGACTTGGTGGCCGATGTCAAAGCGTGGATTGCCTCCAAGAATCGTGACTTCTTCGCCCGTGGAATCGACCGACTGCCAAGCAAATGGGAAGCAGTTATTGAAGTAGATGGTGAATACGTTCCCGAATAATCATTTAAACATGTTTTTGTTAAATTTTATCATTGTTTTTGCTGAATAAAAATATTTTTAAAAAACGTTCCATAATTATGCATCAATCCAATAGCTATAGATCTAATAATCAGTAGAGATTGTGGTGTTGGTGCAAGGTGAAACATCTTTAATAAAGATAAGAGTAAATAAATATTTTATTTAATATGGATTTACTATGAGTTAAGGATACTGGGTCACTTAGTGAAATAATGTGAAATAAGTGACCCCAGCATCCTTAACTCATAGTAAATCCATATTAAATAAAATATTTATTTACTCTTATCTTTGCTATAGATCTAGTTACAGTTACAGATATACAATTTTTTAAAAAATTATAGTTACAAAAATAAAATTGATTCTTGATTAAAAACAATCTTTCAAGTTACTTTTGAGAAAAAAATCTATATATAAATAGTAAACAAGTAAAAGAGTAATTCTGGTGGGTCTATTTCCCTCGATTTCCCTGTTAGTATAATTGGTCTAGATTCTAGAACAGTGATTTTCAACCTGGGTTCCGCAGAACCCCAAGGATCCACAAAGGAAAGTTTGGGGTTCCCCGCGCCTAGAGGCCAATAAAAGAAAAAGCAGAAAAACAAAAATAGTAGTTAGTAGTATCAGCCTTCAAAAAATTTGTCATGTAAAAAAAATGCAAAATTTAATCTAAGTATTACTTTATAGTCAAATAAAACCATTGATACTTAAGAATGCGGTAACATCACTATTATTGTCTCAGAGATACCATTTTTGTTTCTCTAAAGTTGCTTATAACTTATAATACAACGATTACGTTACATTAGTAATAAAATGAAAACATCATTTAAATTTAAATTGAATTGTAAGGTAGGAAGAATAGCCAATTCAATTTAAATAAAATAGGGCCACCAAACACGGTTCTTTTTAAAATATCATTTAAATTGTTTTATTATTATTTTGTTATTAATGACTTTTGAAATACTATTTCTTTTCAAATAGACGAGAATATTATTTATGAGTATACAATTTGAATTTATAAAAAAAACTTGTCCGATTCTAAAGGTGCATATGGGTATCCCAATGACATTACAAAAAAAAATAATATTATTCATTAAAATAAAAATGTTAGGTATTATAATTTAAAATGCACGTTTTTTGTACCCAATTTCCCCAAAATTTAGCAAATTTTTAAAATATGTCAACACCGTCATCGGGGCTGGTATGTTATATTTGGAAGCTATAAAAGTAGCATGTTGTTGATATTTTGACGAAAAATTAAATATCTCATATTTTAGTGCTTCTTAGAAATAAATATAAGTGCTCTATGGTTCCTCGCTCTACAAAAGGTTGAGAAACACTGGTCTAGAACATGTTTTTTAGACACTAGGAAATCTTCTAGACATCTTAAACCATCTTAAAGACAATAAGAGACTTCTAGAGCGAGTGTGCTATCTGGATTAGCCTAAAACCTTGATTTTATCCACGTAGACTAAATAAATCGCTTTTTTAAAATAATTTTCTCATTAATATATCAAAGAATAATTGACATATTAACGAGAATTGTTTTTGATCGCGCTTTTTAAACAAGATATATATCGCGAGACTACTGCTGGTTGAGGCTATTGGAGTCTCGCTGAGTCTACTGGACCAAGAGAGAATGAAAAAGATTTGATCCATTTAGCTATAATCCATCATTTCGCGTTTAGCCCACATGATGCTTTTTATATCAAACACTGATATGGATCACCAAATGAATTTTGTAATCTGAGATGTTATATATTCAATCTCCCAGTCCTGCGCGCTAGATCAGTTAACACGTGAGTTAGGTGTTTGATATTAATTAATCATAAGTTTCCTGTATTTGATTCGATCGGGAATCGAATGCAGGTGATTTTTGTCAAATATTAAGTGAAAATAATATCCGAATATATATATTTCTAACTTGAAATAATGAAGATAAATAAATTTATAATTTTCTCATTAATATATCAAATAATAATATCTAATATGTTAATTTTTTATTTTAATTTTATTAAACCAATTATTTTACATGAATTAATGTATACATTATTGTATTTGAGCTTCTGACTCCGGAGATTACTTCTCCACCATCGACTGTCCTTGATCATCTTTTTAGTCCTTGTTTTTAATAAGAGGAAAAAACTAATTAAGTAAAAAAACCTCTTTTCCGATAATTATTCATATTCCATATTCATTCCCCCTCTTCCCCATCCCCAATTCCTAATATGTTAATTATTCTTTGATTTATTAATGAGAAAATTATAAATTTATTTAACTTCATTATTTCAAGTTAGAAATATATACATTTGGATATTATTTTCACTTAATATTTGACAAAAATCACCTACATTCGATTCCCAATCGAATCAAAAACAGGAAACTTATGATTAAATAAATCGCCCATAGACCATATACAGAAAAACAGACGAGTGAATTTCGGGATCTCTCTGGAGATCACAAAAAGGTGAACTTTTGTTAAAGTTTACACACAGAATATCCTAGAGATTTGAACAATTGAAAGCTAAATTTATAATATTGGAAGACTTTAAAAGTCTATTTTTTGACATTCCATTTTAATACTTCACGTATTCTATATGCGTAAAAATAATAGTAAGTAATAATAATGATTGGCCAGATTCTGATTGTACTGGAAATTACCCGAGGTTCCAGAGAAGATTAGCATCTAAAAATAATAAAATTTGATAAATTACCTGATCCGCGAAGATGTATCTTGAGCCACTCCTGAGCAAAGTTCTTCCTTGACCAGGTTCTTCCCTCAGCCAGGCGGTTACTTCTAACCTTGAAGAACTTCCCGTTTGACATCGCAACATTGCCACATTCCCAGGCAATGTAGATGTATCGATTACTCGTGGAGTGAGTACCGTTCCCGCAGACGAAGCGTTATCTTCTGAGGAAGTTGACGATGTTTCTGAAGAAGCCGCTTCGACCACTGTTTCTCGAGAGAGTACCGCCCCAACGACGTTTCGGGCCTCACAACGGTACCGGGCAGCATATTGAGCACCACTCAAAGGCGAAAGGTAGAGGCTTCCGTTGGAGAGAACCTCTCTGAAATGACAAGAATACATCAAAATCATCAATAAAAATATATTCAATAGTTAATTTATTTTTTATTTTTTGGAGGGGGGGGGAATAAATGAATGGATTAATAACTAAAAGAATACAGTAATCAATTTTTTATTAATAAAAACCTTGATTAATAGGCTTTTATAAATATTTTTTCCTAATTAAATAATATCCTTTCCAATTGATTTATGAAATTATTTAATTAAAATATGAGAGCAGAATTGTACTATTTGTGGTAAATTTTACTTTTTAATTAACTGTGAATTAAAATTGATTTATTTTAATTTTATTGTTTATAACTAATACTTATTATTACATCTTGTATTGTACACCAAAAAAAGTCAATATTCTTCCTTTTTTTACTTTATCCATTACGAAGATTACGGAACCCATGGTCTCAATTAAAGTCACAAATTATATTATTCGTTTAGGTTGAATTTTGGCACGTGACGGTTTTGCCAAAAATTACATGGGGTCTCGCCCAGAGTCCAAAAAGTGCGATTTTTTCATTTATGGCGTGCGGATGTATGTATGTATGTATGTATGTATGTTAAATTGAAAGTTTTTTACCGAGGGTAGCAGAATTTTTATATATTGAAGGAGACAATAAAAAGTGTGTCTTCTGCTGGAATTATAAATTTTATTTATTTATTACCAGACTATAGTTTTGAGGGCTTTGCTCTCTTCATCAGTCTAATACAATGTAATGTAATGTAATAAATTGTAATAGGCTGATGAACAGAGCAAAGCCCTCGAAACTGATAGTCTCGTTATAAATAAATAAAATTTATAATTCCAGCAGAAGACACACTGTTTTATTGTCTCCTTCAATATGTATGTATAGTTGGATGAATGAATGTTATCGTTTTTTTCGTCCACGATTTTTTCCACACCGTTGAAATGAAATTCAAAACCTACCATTATTTTAACAAAATGAAGCGCTCATTAGTTTTTGGCACATATCGATCCACAAACATTAGTACTCAATTCCAGTATTTTTTTAGTTTTTTCTAAATATCTTGAAAATTACTTGACCAATTTTTATGAAATTTATTATTGTAATTAAGTACCTTGGGGATCAGAAAAAAGGTTAAATAAAGTTTTTCGTAAAATTATATTTTAACGTAGTTTTTGCTAGAGTAAGATAGTATTTTTTTTTTAAATTCTTTATTATTTTATTTTAAACATGGACTGCAAATACCCAGTTATATTTGATTAATAATAAAGAAATAAACAATTAAAAATATTAATATTTCAAATGACTTTGGATAAAGTTTAACGGTCCGTTGAAATATTTTTCAATCTTTTGTTTTATCTTAAAATGTTCCTTTTTAATATTTAAAAATTAAGAATATCTAAAGATAAGAGTAAATAAATATTATATGTAATATTCATTTGCTATGAAGATACTGAAATTAATGGGAAACAAGTGACCAAGAATTCTTAACTCATAGTAAATGAATATTAAATATAATTTAAATTTAGGGAACGAAGAAAAGTTTATTTTTATTACAGACAAAAGGATCAGCCGGGGCTCGAACCCGGGATCTTTGCATGTGTACTGCAATGCTTTGTCATAAGAGTTTTAACTCCTATATCCACTAAGCTACTGATCCCTGATCCCAAACTAATACCTCTTGTCTATATGAATTATGGAATTTCTTTTTAATCCTCTCCTCGTTCATTATTCGCAGCCTAGGCCTTGATTCATTAATTAAACAATTAAATATTCCAGCGCCTCCCAATCGATCGCAGACCCCAAAGATCGAAAATAATTTTCTTCACCCGGGGCGCGACCACAACGAGGCCGTGTAAAGACAATTAATAACAAATTTAAATTTAGGGAACGAAGAAAAGTTTATTTTTATTACAGACAAAAGGATCAGCCGGGGCTCAAACCCGGGATCTTTGCATGTGTACTGCAATGCTTTGTCATAAGAGTAAGGGAGGCGCTGGAATATTTAATTGTTTAATTATTAAATATAATATTTATTTACTCTTATTTTTATTAAAGATGTTTCACCTTGCACCAACACCACAATATCTACTAATTATTAAGAATACCTATTTAAAAAAAGAGTCGTGTAGTTCTAATTATTTCTATATTTAAAATTTCTATAAACGTTTAAGATCAAAAAGATGATAAAATTATAAAGGTTACAGAATTATAAAGATATAAAAAAATAGATTGTAGGTGTGTTTCACATTATATACTCTCCTAACACTTCAAAAAGAACTTAGATGAGAATTTTGAAATCTCTGGTTTAGTCAAAACTAGGCTGGGAAAAAGATTAGTTACATCATAGTGTTTCTAGTTTTTTGAAATACAGCGTAAGCTTCAAGAATTACTGTATACCTGCACAAAAAAAGAAACCCTATCTATATAGTCCTACCACGCAACTATCCAATATTTCACTAAATGATTAAATGCTTAATTTAGTATTAAAAAATAACATTTTCAATTAGAACATATGTTTTTGTTAATTTAAATGTAAAATAGATTTGAAGTTAAAAAAGAGGGGTAAGGGATGAATGCTATCCACTTGGAATAAATGCATTCATTTTTGAATGTCACTTTTGAATAAATCAAGAGAGACGGATAATATTTATTCTCTTATCATGAACCAGAATCAAATCGCAAATATTAAATAATGGATTTCATTTATAATATAAATTAAAATCATTAATAGAATAGACTTGATTCCCAGGATTTGACTGGACGTTTATTATTAATATAAATGTTTAAGTATTGAAAAGATTAATCGATTAATGCATACTATAATTTATATATCTTTTCCACCTGTTATTCCATTCACTATTTGGAACTTATTTTTTTGTAATATATATTATATAATAAGAATAGTCCAGATTAATTTGCAGCTGACCTAATGCTGCCGACAGGGGCGCTGATGCCGTCGGTATATTTGTGTTTTGAGTCGAGATAAGTCGAGGCAAATTATAAATATAATTGTAATTTTAACTCGAATTTTGAAATGAAAGACTCCAATTGATTTTAAATTAAGAAACATTAAATAAATTGATAATTATTACCCCCCCTTCACCACTCAAAAATTAAAT
>JALMQS010000153.1:22448216-22462427 GCA_024734495.1 Forficula auricularia | reverse complement strand
AGATGGCATTGAGTTAATGCCGAAACGTCTCTTGTTTCGAATTAAATTGAATTACAAACCCTGATGAAAATTTTTTATTGAAAAAGAAAAAATAACCATCATTCTATAAGGACTCCATCTTCCTACTGGGATTCAAAAAGCCTCGTTCCTGATTATAAAAAATATTATAAGAATCAAATAAGTACTATTCCTGAATAAATAAATAAATTAAATAGAAGTGATTGAAAATTGATTCGATATTATTAGTTTGAGATTAACAATTTAACGAAACATTCAATCAAATAGATTGTCTATTTTCAATCCAAACTAGCAAATAAATGAAATAATCCAAATATCTCAATGTTATTATCAGGGGATAAAAAAAAAATAAAGAAATTCAATTTCATGGCCTGAAGAGAAAAAACATTCAGCAAAAAAAGAAATAGTTAATTTGAGGCTGCTGATTAGAATTCAAATTAAGACTCAGGATTGGTCTTATAGATAAAAATATTTATTTCTTCAATATTTTTCAATACAATCATCAGTAAATATTATAAATAAAAAAACATGACAATTCAAATTGTATTTTTCTTTACACATGTTTGGAACATTTATTTAGACACAGCTACAGAAATGAGGCTCTAGATATGAATCTGGAAGTATTTTTTTTTCTAAATCTAAGTACAGCATTGTGATATTTTTTGTGTGGAAATAGATTTATTTAAATAAGTGGGATCGCGTGAGGAGGATAATTATATTATATCATTTTTTTTTTAAATTTGGGATCGATAATCGATATAAGGCTCCAAATATTTAAAAGAGATCAGTTGCTGTTTGTATGACAGGCTGCTCCATCCAGTATTGCCATGAGAAACTCGGGCATGCGTGTCTTAAGTGTAATTTGTAAAAATCAAAAAATAAGAATAACAAAATTTAGATTTTTAAAAAATTATAAAAAAAGTGGCAAATTATTAAAAAATAAACAAATAATATATATAAAATATAAATCAAATAAGATGTGATTAATTTATTTTTCTGTGTTCAAAGAAAAGCGAATTGAATATTTAATTTTTGAGTGTCGAGGGGGGGGGGAGGGGGAATAATTATCAATATATTTAATGTTTCTAAATTTAAAATCAATTGGAGTCCTTCATATCAAATTACAATTTTATTTCAAATTTGCCGCAAATATATCGACGCCATCAGCGCTCCCTGTCGGCAGCATTCTCTCAGCGTTGTTACAAATTAATCTAGGCTCTTATATATAGTATATTAGGGTGGTCCTTATTTTGGGTATTTTCGAATTTTTACGCTCATAGAGTCTCATATGTGACCTTCTCCGAGAAAAGGGACCTAGTGTGTCAAAAAACGGGTTTGGACTTAAGAGTGGCTTCTGGTACCTAAAAGGGTGTAGAATAAGATGAAATGAGTTAGATTTCTGATAAAAATTTATTTACCCCTTAAAACGTACAAAACGAAACAACTTTCGAGATATTGATAATACTCGTTATACAGTTGGCACAAGACTGAAGCGTCACTTTATTATTTTCCTTTCTTATAGTTATTTTTACAAAAAATACGCCACCACATAGGCATGACGTCACCAAAGTCGGCACCCAATCATAACTCACCATACCAAATCGCATCTCCCAACTGAAGGTGTGTTCAAAGTGATAATGCGTTATGAAACTTTTAAATGCGTTTTTCTCAAAACTTCATTTTCCCACACTAGGTCCCTTTTCTCGGAGAAGGTCACATATGGTTCGAAATAAATAATAAAAAAAAAAATATCACCCAAGTCTCAAATCTCCATCTCAACCCCAAAGCGATGCAAGTTTGCCATAATAACATGAGGTTTTTGGCATTGAACGATCAATTTTTTATTCCGACCAAAGCAATGGTTCAAAAAATTTGACACTCTGTAGACTTTATCCGTATAATAGTAGACATCCTTCAGAATTTTTACAGATTTTTAGCTATTATAATTTTGGAGTTTGAGCTAGATAAAATACTGCTATATCTTAGTGTTAGTAAGTTATAGACTCCAAAAAAAAATTATTAACATTTAGGGAAAGCGGTGTTGGTTTATAAAAAATCAAAAAAATCTGAGGAATAGCTACTATTTTAAGGCGAAATTCTACAATTTTCCAAGTCTTCAATTTTTTTGAACCATTGCTTTGGCGGGAATAAAAAATTGATCTCTCAACGCCAAAAACCCCCATGTTATTTAGATGGGAAACTTGCATCGCTGTGCGGTACAAGTTAAAATTTAGTTAAAAACTTGAAACTTGAGAAATATTTTTTTTATTTATTTCGAACCATAAGAGGGGCTGTCAGCGCAAAAATTCGAAAATACCCAAAATAAAGACCACCCCATCCAATACGCCAATTCTCTCTCCAGTATGTGTTCTTCTCTATGTTGCCTACTTGTCATTGCCTCATCCACTCCCTGTTTCTCCTCCGTCTTTCCGTGGGTTTCCAATTCCAAATTTTACGAGGCCACTTATCTTCCGGCATTCTTTTGAGGTGTCTGTAATATATTAATCTCTTCTTCTCTATTCTATCTAACAAAAAACAAGAATTACCTTAATAAATAGTCATAAATAAACTGTTTTTCTATAATATATCGTCGCCTTAGAGATTAAACCTGCTAATTCACAACAAGTAAATTTTACAGGGGAGAGAAAAAATATTTTTTTAATATTGTTGTTATGGAAAAAAATATTTTTCACATTTTTTTCTACAACGACGATCGTAATTTTAAGTAGCAGTTTTACTTGGACGATGCTGCATTTCTTTTTCTTTCGAACGGTATTAATATGTCATATTTGATAAATGGAGTTAGCAGGTTTAGACTCTAAGCCGACGATATGGTTTATCAACAATTTTTAATTTGATTTTCGTTAATATTTTCGTTTTTAACCGACTTCAAAAAAGGAGGTGGTTCTCAATTCGAATGAATTTTTTTTTTTTTTTTTTTTTTTTTGTCTATGTTACCTGATATCCTCGCCAATTGTGAACTGATTTTGAAAAAAAATTGCATTGCGTTCAGTCTAGTTTCCGATTGGTCCCATTTTTTTTTTTCATTGGTATTGGACCTTTTTTGCTATATTTGTTTAGGCATAACTTCTTTGTTTATGAACCGATTTCGATCATTCTTTTTATATTGGAATGAGGATACCTTAGGGGTGGTCTCATTTAATTTGGTCAAGTTCTGATGATATGATCAATGACGAATTAACGTAAATATCCAATTCTTATGAGCAAATAATCAAAATTATAGTAAATGAAATCTTTAATAAAAAAATCAATCTTAAAACGTTCATTTAAAACCCGCAAACGTTTCTAAAGAATTTCTATATTTATCAATTTAATATTATTATCATTTTCTGATTCATTCGCTCGACGCTTTCTCTTACGAGATGCATGCAAGGTATTATATTAAATCACTATTAATAACATCACTAAAAAGAGAAAAATAAAAATAATTTTTATAAAAAAAAAAATGAAACCGACTTCAAAAAAATTAAATGCAAAAAATAAAATAATAAGAACTCAAAAATCAAATAAAATGTACTAAAAGGTATAAAATAATTATCTAATTTAGTTACAACTAAACGACAAAATATTTGCATGAAATGACTTTTTGAAGTCGGTGCTAAACAAACTATATAAGCGAGCGTACCCGCCAATTGTACTAAGTAAAATCCGTCGAGTTTGATTCATAAAATGTATATGTTTGGCACCGACTTCAAAAATTGATTTCATGTAAATATTTCGTCGTTTAGTTGCAACTAAATTAGATAATTATTTTATACCTTTTAGTGCATTTTATTTGATTTTAGAGTTCTTATTATTTTATTTGTTGTTTTTAATTTTTTTGAAGTCGGTTTTATTTATTTTTTTATAAAAATTATTACATGCTTTATTTTAACTTCATCTGTATGTATCTATCAATGTGACTTTCAATCTGTTAAATTCCGCAAACATTTCTCTAATTGTTTACCTACTCAATTTAAAAAAAAAAAAATATGTAAAAATAAATACATTTCATTCTGTTAAATTCCGCAAACTTTTCTCTATAAAAATGATTAAGACTAAAAAGTAAAAAAATAAATAATATTTAAAAAAAAAACTAAAAAACACGGTTCTAAAAAATACAAAATAATGTAATACTTACCAAAAAGCGTGGGGCACTTTGTAGAAATTAATTAAAAGTTTCTACCCCACAGACTTTTTGATTAAGTATTACATTATTTTGTACTTTTTAGAAGAATAATTTTTAGTTTTTTTTTTTAAATATAATTTATTTTTATTTGTAATATTAATCAGGTTAATTTTATCGCCAATACAATTTGTAACATTAACTCTTTTTCAAAATATTCTAAAAAGTTTTTTGTTAGTTTATTATTATTATTTAATAAAGAAACTATACTTTTAATTGATAAGTGATAGAAGGAGGGGGGGGGGGGGGTAGCCCAAGGATAATGAAAAAATTCTCTCGAATAAAATAGATTTATTGCACAGTTATTTTATTTCACTCAAAAATCAAAGTTTCGGAGTATTTTACCTCCTGGTTCAGGGTTTAAAAGGGGTCATTGAGGGAAAAATACAAGACACTTTCCCCTTCTCTCCTTCAATACTGCTCTTTAGATTGAATGTCATTTTTCCTTTTCACGGCTTTTTCTATTTAAAGTACTTATACTAACTTAAGTTTTAGACAAATTAACTTTTAATGATTAGTTTTTATTTTTTTATTAAAGCAATTTGAGGCACGAAAGTTAAATAATGTAATCAATAATTTTTTTATGTTAATTATACATATTTATGCTCAAATTGCTTTAAGAAAAAATTAAAACTAACTCTTTTAATAAGATTGGAGTAATTTTTGGAGACCGACTGATTAAGTGGATATCGATGAGACAGTCCAAAAAAAGAAGAAGAAAATTTACACTATCTTTTTATTAATGTAGTGTACATTATAATTCTGCTGAGAATGATATACAATATATTATTGTTACTGCCACTGAAAGAGGAGCAGAGGGGAATGTCGCATTGGATTTCCTTCATTGACTTTTCAAAATCCTGAAGAAGGAGGTAATAGCCTCCGAAACGCCGGTTTTATGAATAAAAAGATAGTGTAAATTATCTTCTTCTTTTTTTGGACTGCCTCATCGATATCCACTTAACTGTATTAATTTAATAATAATTTATAAGTTAGAATATAACTTGAGAAACGGGCTTTACGAAGGTCCCAACAAAAAAATAAATAAATAAATAAAAAACTTGAAAAGTTTTCTTAAAGAAAAATTCTGCATACAAACATTCAGCCGGTGCTCAGAACGAAGGTGTAAAATAAACCGTTTTGCAACTCCTGGTTAAGCAGCTAAACTAAAATCTCAAATTGAAAATATCGTGATTGGCAAAATGATTCAACCAGAAGAATAAAGAAATTTGGAAATGTCAAATAACTTTTTTTAAAAGATGTAAGTTCCAGAGTTCGAAGAATTTTCTTAACCTGAATATAAGAAGCCAAACTTCTCTCCTGCGAATTTCGCCACAAAGGAAATGTGCTCATTTCAAAAGAGATCAAACTTGATCATCATTATTTTACCTAAGATATATTTTCACCAATAATTTCTACTCCTATCAAAATGGTTGATGAGATATAAGCATGTGAAAATTTTCAGGTCTCTAAGGCTCATCTTTTATATTTGCAATTATAAATTTATAACAAGTCTGTGGGGAACATATTGACCCACAATAAGACTTCAAGAGAGCGCGCCAGCTCAGGTGAACACCCCAGCGCCACCAATTAATAATAATAATAATAAT
Source organism: Forficula auricularia (assembly GCA_024734495.1). NCBI lineage: Eukaryota > Metazoa > Arthropoda > Insecta > Dermaptera > Forficulidae > Forficula > Forficula auricularia. Next base: position 22,456,613 of record JALMQS010000153.1, on the reverse strand, counting down.
AACTAAAAAAATGGCTTTAAGTGTATTTAAAGTTTTTGTATAAATTTTCAACTCAAATAAAAATTAAAAATTAAATATATTAGTTTGGTTTTTAATGAATGTACTCGAAATGTGCACTTGGCTCCCCGGTCAAGAGAGTTATTCAAATATGAATATTTTTCAATTTCGATCACTTCGTTAAAAAATGATCATGAATTGATGTTTAATTAAATATTCATTGAAATACTTGAATTCCTGGCATCATATTTTTAAGCCATATTTAAAAAAATTTTAAAATAGATTTTTATAGAATTTGATAAATAGGAATATTATATACCAGCTGCGAAGCCCACCTTCGGAGGGAATTGTTCTGGCCAAAAGGCCGCGCCCACTGGACCTACGTCCCAACTACCCCACCGACCCTCCGGCCACCTCATCCACTTGGACCCCCTTGGACACTCACCCCCACTCTTACCCCCCTGGAACACGCCACATCCCCTTTTTTTCTTTTGATATATGTACTTTTTAATGGGTGGAGGTCTACAAATTTTCCACTCGGATTAGCGGGGTTCTGAGGGTGGTGAGAGTTAGGGGAAGAGGAGAGAGTCAAGAGTACATATATAGGGTTGGTGGAGTGAATGATAATCTGAGGTGAGTCTAGGGGGAAGAATAAGGGTCAGTGGGATGGGTGGGGATTAGAGGAGCCTAGGCTAGTGCTTCGCCAGCGGGTCTCTTTCTATCCTTCTCTAATCCCAACCCAACACTGATCCCTATCCTTCCCCATAGACCCTCAGATCATCATTCAGTCCTCCAACCTTATACATGTCCTCTTGACTCTCTCCTCTTCCCCAAACTCTCATGGCCCTCAGAACCCCACGAATCCGGGTGGAGGATTAAGATTTGTAGGCCTCTGCGGAGTTTGGTTGGTTGGTTTGACATTCAGGAAGTTACCAAGCCTTTTGTGTGTAAGGTCAGTAAATAAAAAAATTCTCATTTGGGTTAAATTTTGAAAAAAATGAAAAAGAGCTGTTTCCAAATTAAAAAAAAATACAAATATATATAAGCGAGGGATGAACCGAGATTAGAATTAGGTGTACACGTCTTTGGAATCACGTGGAATTATTTTGGAATTCATTAGATAATGCCCCTTTATCTATTGTCTTCTATTTGGAAATGAAAGTGGAAGTGGACGTAGGTGTACACGATATTAGGTCGCGGTTCACCCCTTGTGTATAATTATATAAATAAATACAGTTTATGCACAATTTTCGTTGGTTTGAATAATTATTTCAATTGACAAAAAACCCATCAAAAGTAATTTAGCCGAACCGTGACAGATCGAATTGTCAACAAAAAGACCTCATAACCCTGTGTGAATTTCATTAAAATCGTTCGACCATTTTTCAAAATAGAAAAAATATCTAAAACAAAAAAATAATCAAGATATAGAAAATAATAATTTCGTCAAAGAATTTCTTTTAGTACCCTTGAATTTTAAGAGAAAGTTAATTGTGGTTCCCCCTTATAATCAGTTTTCCAATTTATTTAGAAAATAAATATTTGAATTTCGAAGAGATTATACTTATTTCTAGTGGACTATTTCATAAAGATATAGAAAATCATAATTTCTTCAAAGAAACTCGAAGAATGTTTCTTTTTGTACCCTTGAAATTTTAAGAGAATTTTTTTTATGAAAATGATGAGAGAAGGAGTTACACCAAAAAGGTGCAACCCCTAAAGGCCTGGGTTGGCCCCTCCATCGTAAAAAGAAGAAGAAATAATTTTATGGGCTGGGCGGGGGTCGAAGCTATCTGTGGATAGGGGTCTTAAATAGCTGAAGGTTATAAGTCGCGGGAAAGATGGTGGCAGAGAGCGATTTTCAGTCTCTGGGGGTCATAGGGACAAAAGAGTTGGCGAAAGTGCTTGTTCGACTTTTATCCAATTTGACAGCAAAGTGTTGCTGAGCGTTCGAAAACCGCGTATTTCTCGTAAAGAGGGCTTTAGGGGGGATAATTGATTTCACCTCGACGCCGTGATAGTATCTGTAGTACAGGGAAAGGGCAGAAACGGTTCTCCTGTGAGCCAGGGAGTCGAGAGAGTTGGTTAGAGCCGGGTCTCCTATTAGTTTAATCGCATCCAGTGTAGCAAGAGAATGCTTGGAGGCACCCCTCCACAGATGAGAGCCATATTCGAGACAGGGACGAATTTGAGCCTTATACATTATAAGAAGTTGACTGGGAGTATAACAGCGTCTAGACCTAAATAGGAGACCAAGCTTTCGCGCTGCAGCTTTAGCAGTGGTTGAGAGAGATATGATCATTCCATGAAAGGTCAGACCCTAGAGTTACGCCTAGCATTGAAATTATATCCCTGAATTCTAGGGAGTTTGAGTCGAATGATATGTTTGGGAGGTTTCTGTCGACGCGCCTAGAAATAAGGCAACACTGAGTTTTCACTGCATTGAAGTTAACTAAGTTTTGGGATCCCCAGTTTTTAAGTTTGCATAAGTCTAAATTAATTGAGAAGGGAATGTCTGCAGGGTTTTTATTTGATAAGGGTCCCCCCTTATCATCAGTTTTTTAATTTTGTTAGAAAATAAATATGTGAATTTCGAAGGGATTATACTTATTTCTAGTGGAGTATTTTATAAGGATATAGAAAATCATATTTTCGTCAAAGAGCTCGATGAAAGTTTCTTTTTGTACCCTTGAATTTTAAGTGAAAGTTGATAATGGTCCCCCCTTATCATCAGTTTTTTAATTTTGTTAGAAAATAAATATGTGAATTTCGAAGGGATTATACTTATTTCTAGTGGAGTATTTTATAAGGATATAGAAAATCATATTTTCGTCAAAGAACTCGATGAAAGTTTCTTTTTGTACCCTGGAATTTTAAGTGAAAGTTGATAATGGTCCCCCCTTATCATCCGTTTTCCAATTTTGTTAGAAAATAAATATGTGAATTTCGAATGGATTATACTTATTTCTAGTAGAGTATTTTATATAGATATAGAAAATCATATTTTCGTCAAAGAACTCGATGAAAGTTTCTTTTTGTTCCCTTGAATTTTAAGAGAAAGTTGATAAGGGTCCCTTATCATCAGTTTCCCAATTTTTTTAGAAAATATATATTTGAATTTCGAATGGATTATACTTATTTCTTGTGGAGTATTTTATAAAAATATAAAAAATCATGGAAAAAACTCGAAGAAAGTTTCTTTTTGTACAATTGAATTTTAATAAACAAACCATTTTTGCTCGTTTAATAAGAGTAGATATTTAAATTAAAGTTTAACTGTCTCAATGCGCCATTGTGTGCCTAGGTTCACACTCATAAAATAAATATATTTTAAATTTTAGTTTTTTAACGAAAAATATTAGATATCAATTTAAAATTAATTATTTTATATTAATTTTATTTTAATTATATTTGATTTAAAATTTTTCTATGAAAATATTTTAAAAAAATAAAAATTTTGAATTTACAACCATATGTCTAATCGTTGCTAACTCCACCTAGTTACTTACTACACACGTTTAAGCGTAATATATATAGTATAGATTTAAAATGTGGAATATGTTAAATATTCTTGAAGGCGGGCTTAGAAATTTAAATGAGAGTCTTGTCGTAGTGCTGGAACGGACTGATTCTAAATTAGAGTGGCTTTGCGGATTGATTTCAAAGGGATAAATAGATCTGTGTGTTTCTCATTTCCTTGATTAGTAAGTAATTTGACTGAAAGCTTACAAGGCGATATGGAACATGATGTGAACCGCATGATAAGAAAGAAGGCTAAGAAATTTAGAAAGGACCTAAGGCTTGATATATGTGAATTCACTCAGATTTAATAAAAAAAAAAAAAAAAAAACTAAAAAAAAACGAAAAGAATCTTTGGTACACTATCGAGAATTAATTGAAATTTCATAATAAATGTACTTGTTTCATTCTTTAAACACTTATAATCTGAAAAGATCGCATTAAAATTATTAAAATGTATAATATCAAGGCGTACAGTTAGTAAGCCAAACCAAATTCTAATAGGTTTAATAACAAGGTTTATGTTTCTTTACAAGATCTAACTTAGGGCTTATTAATATCACTATAACTACGCCTTCCATGAAACTACTAAAATGAAAATTTCATGGTACATTGTTAAAAAAAATTCTAAGTTTACTATATTTTTACAATACAAATAAATAATAAATTTACAAGATTGAGTATATTAAAAAATAAACTGCAACGGATCGTTGCTAAATTTTATCCAAATTCATTTGAAATATTAATATGTTTGTTCTTTTATTATTAATCAGATATCACTTGCAATTTGTAGATCATGTTGACATTAATTAAAAATAATTCTCATTTAATAGTCGAGGAATAACCATTCTACATTGGATTTTTGACATTTCGGTTATTATTGTAACCATTGCTGAAGACATGGAGGAATCGACTTAAAATCAAAAATAACGATCGATTCTCATCTAATACTAGAGGAATAACCTTATTGCATTCCATTTTTGATGTTTTGACCATTAATGGCAACCTCTACTGAAAACGTGGAAGAATCGACTTAAAATCAAAAAGACTAAATTCTTTTATGGCAAACAACTCAAACTTGAGTTGTTTACTAAAAAAGAATTTAGTCCTTTTGATTTTAAGTCGATTCTTCCACGTTTTCAGTAGAGGTTGCCATTAATGGTCAAAACATAAAAAATGGAATGCAATAAGGTTATTCCTCTAGTATTAGATAAGAATCGATCGTTATTTTTGATTTTAAGTCGATTCCTCCATGTCTTCAGCAATGGTTACCAATAATAATCGAAACGTCAAAAACCTAATGTAGAATTGTTATTCCTCAAGTATTAGATGAGAATCGATGGCTATTTTTGATTTTAAGTCTATTCCTCCATGTCTTCAGCAATGGTTACCAATAAAAACCGAAATGTCAAAAATCCAATATAGAATGGTTATTCCTCAAGTATTAGGTGAGAATCAATCGCTATTTTTGGTTTAAAGTCGATTTCTCTGTCTTCAGCAATGGTTACCAATAAAAACCGAAATGCCAAAAATCCAATATAGAATGGTTATTCCTCAAGTATTAGATGAGAATCGATGGTTATTTTTGATTTTAAGTCGATTCCTCCATGTCTTCAGCAATGGTTACCAATAAATACCGAAATGTCAAAAATCCAATATAGAATGGTTATTCCTCAAGTATTAGATGAGAATCAATCGCTATTTTTGGTTTAAAGTCGATTTCTCTATGTCTTCAGCAATGGTTACCGATAAAAACCGAAACGCCAAAAATCCAATATAGAATGGTTATTCCTCAAGTATTAGATGAGAATCAATCGCTATTTTTGGTTTAAAGTCGATTTCTCTATGTCTTCAGCAATGGTTACCAATAAAAACCGAAACGTCAAAAATCCAATATAGAATGGTAATTCCTCAAGTACTAGTTGAGAATCAATCGCTATTTTTAGCATTTCACAGAGAAAAGCCTATCCACTCTTACTTAGTTAGGTTAAATGAGTCCTATATTACCATAAACAGATCAAATGAATAAATTTTAAAGAATTCAAAAATCTTACTTTAGAGTAAAGTACTTTAAAATATAATTTTACTAAAAACTTTATTTAACCTTTTTTATCGGCCCCAAGGTACTTAATTAGGATATTAAATTTCATCAAAATTGGTTAAGTCATTTTAAAGATATTTAGAAAAAACTAAAAAAGTACTGAAATAAATAATGTTGTATAATACTAATGTTTGTGGGCCGATATGTACCAAAAACTAATCAGCGCTTCATTTTGTTAAAATGATGGTAGGTTTTCAATTTCATTTCAATAGGTGCAAAGGTGTGGAAAAAATCGTGGACGAAAAAAACGATAACATCCATCCATCCGCACGCACTTCCAAAAAAATGGCACTTTTTGGCCTCTCGGCGAGATTCCAGGTAACTTTTGGAAAAACCGCCACATGCTAAAATTCAATCTCATTGAATACTTCAATTTGTGACCTTAATTGAGTCCATGGGTTCCGTAGTCTTTACCTGAGGACCCGTTGAAGTCGCGCTTGCCGCGCGACCGATTGCAATACTTTCTCCCATGCTTCGCATTGGATAAAGTAACAATATACTATATTATACTGCTAAAATCACATTAACTCATTCAAAAATACAAAAATTAATTATAACTTTACTTTTTTCTTGTAGTAGGTAATTACATAGGTATTAGTAAAAAAATATGTTTTAAGATTATAATACCGGTATATAATATTACTAAAAAGTTTTGAGGCCGCCTTCCCATTTTGTTTTTATAGTAAAAATAGATAATAAATTTTTAACTGAGTAAGCATTAGCCTAGAATTTTTTAACATGACAAGTGATATGTATTTTTTTTTAAGATAATTTTTTCGAACAAATGCGAAATTTACCAGTTTTAACGATTAAATGAAAATATTGTTTATGAACCTTTTATTTATATATAAATATGACCTCCGGATCAATGCCCGTTGGGTCAGATCTAAGAAGTGAATATTTAAATTTTTTATGAACTTATGTTCATCTGTGTAAGTGCGAGTATGTAGTGGTCATATTATGGTATTATCGAATTTCTACTAGGTTTTAACCCGGGCTTACTGATTCATAGTCTCACTCAACCAAACTGACTCCCGTTTATGAACATTTTTGAAAAAAAATTGGTGAATATTAGGGATTTAATTCGAATATCAGCTTTGAAGCCTAAATTATTATTGGAAAGCTTGTCGAAAATGGCATTTTTGAAAGACATACTAAGAAGGGGTATGTTCGTTGTTGGATACAATCATTTTCACAAATAACATGTTGATGTCATACAAATTCTTAAAGCAGCAAAATGCTCCTACAATAAGTTCACAAAGGCAGTTTTTCAAAGCCTACATATTCCTGTTAATACTTAAAGATATTTAGTTATCTATAACCTACATCGTAGTTACAGAAAGAAGACTAACCCTGAAAGCAAATAATATTAGGGTATGTTAGCTTTCAATTAACTCTTTCTTACATAATTAATTTAAATAAAATTCTTTCAAATTATTTCGTCTTTAGATTTAAAAAACATTTTAGGATAGATATACTCATCGCATCAATTGGCATCATTGGAACTTTCTGATGCCTACATAGTACTAAGGAAAAAACTTCGCTTTCTCAAAATATATTTTTAATTTTTTAGTGTATATCGAAATGTCTTTCTTAGAAAATTTTTATCTACGCGGATTCTTCTTTATATATCCTGAGGCTTAGATAATTATTTTATCAACTAATATGTGTTCCTAGGTCTTGATTTAAAAAAAAATATCTTCAATGATTCCAAAAATATCATAATTTTAAACAGTTTACCATTGTCTTTTATGCTTTAAATGAACTATGTTATTTTTATTATTTACAAGCAAAGTTTTTGAATTTATTTCCTAACTTGAGCTGCAAATCTTATTTTACGATTTTGGGATTGGCATAAAACTTAGCACAGTTTGAGGTATCACATTTATAAAAATTTATTATTTAAATGAAAAAAAGTAACTCTAGCATTATTTTAATAAAAAAAAAAAAAATTGCCCCTCACCTTGAATTTTAAATTCATACGTATGATTGTTATATTGACTAATGTTTAGTTAAAAAATTAAAATTTAATATATTTAAATATTTGTATGTAAATATCGTAATATATTAAAAAAAGAAACTGTCTAAATGGATTCGTTTCCTGTGGTAATTAATAATAATAATAATAAATACTTGTTCTGAATGATGAGTTGCTTAAATTCTCAAATTTGTTCCTGTCTAGTGTTAAACTATTAACCACCTAAATTATGAGGAATTCTTTGAAATTTTAAAGGATATAAATAAAACGTTCAATAAAAATTTAATAAAAATATTACTCTGTAAAAAAAGCAATCTGGGCATCAGGGAAGTCATGTCTCCTACTCTTAGGAGTATATCCACACTCTGCCTCAAAAACTAATAAAGGTATCAAAACAAGATTGTATATTTAAATATTTTATATTGAGATTAAAATCTGCTTATATTTCAGTTGATATCGGAACAAAAATTAGAGGGGGTTTAAAGATTTGAACCCTTTTTTCGATTGGACCAAATTTTGCACAGTTACTCTTTAAGGCCTTGGGAAACTATCAATTCAAAAATCAGCTAAAGTAATGAGATAAACACATATTTATATACGATATATAAATTGCTTTTGGTCTACTTACCACTAATATGGGCGGTGATGTTGTTCACATCATTTTGACTCAGTCAAGAGTGGGAAACCACTTTATTCTGAAAAGAGAAAATTTAATTAATTAAACCAACGAGATATAATTTTATATAAATACATAATTCAAGTGTTGTATAAAGTTGAAGGTATTTTATCGCACAAACAAAAT
>JALMQS010000153.1:22416837-22446438 GCA_024734495.1 Forficula auricularia | reverse complement strand
CCCCCCCCCCACGAATCAAAATTATCATATAACTCCTAAACTATTAACCCTACAGTAAATTTTATGATAAACCAAGTTGTAGGGGATGTGATTTCTGACAACTTTTGTTTAAAAATATTTCCCCCAAAAACCACCCAAAAAGGGGGGGAGGGTGAAAAAATGTAAATTCTTGCCCTTGGAGCAAACTCAACCAAAGTTTGTATACATAATCTCTGGGCCTCTAGAGAGCTAGAGATGTAAAAACCTAACCACCCAAAATGGGGGGGGAGGGTCAAAAAATGAAAATCATTTCTCTTGGACCAAACTCAACCAAATTGTGTATACATAATCTGTGGGTCACTAGAAGGCTAGAAATGCAAAAACTGGGTGCGGAGGGTGGATGCGGGGCAAGGGCGGATCCACGGGGGGCGGAGAGGGCGACCGCCCCCCCCCCATACAGGCCCGTGCCTGGCGGGAGTGCAACACGTGCGTCGCACGCAAGGGCCAAAAAACAATTATTATTATTATTTTTTTATTTTAATGAACTTAAAATATGAGATATGAAATTTGTAAAAAAATTTGAAAAAAAAACATTTATTTATTTTTTTTAATTTTAAAATTGAAAATAATGTTATTTTAGTATCGGGGGGGGGGGGGGGGCGCGTTGGGAGTGTTGGGGTGTGGCGCGGGAGGGGGGGAGTGCTTGGGTTTCGGGGTGGGGGGAGTGGGGGTGATGGTGGGATTCGTGGGTTGGGGGTCCAGGGGGCGTGTTCCCTTGCAGCTAGTATTTTATATAAAACTACAACACTTGACTGTTCCATTATGTAATAAACAATTATAAAGGTATATTTTTATTACAAAAAGATCTTGATATAGTCAGATTCCACCCCTTTAGCCTGAGGTGAGAGAAATTCACCCTTTATTTATCAATGGGAATTCGGAAAAATACTTGGTTTAAATAGGAAATATACGAGTATATAGCAACTATCTTAGGTTTATGGTAGTTTTTCCGAATCAATCTTAAAGGGAGGATTTCTTCCGTACGTTGGGATTCCTATCCTAATAAACGTTTTATATATAAACTAATTTATTGTATTTATTTATACCTAAAATTATACGAAAAACAATCAATTGCTTCAATCAGAGGACAACCTCATTTCTCCTTTTGAATCATCAACTTTCCCTCTCTCGACAAACTAAATATTTTCAAGAAAATATTGCACTAATAAAATAATAAACTCCAATGGATCGTTGCTAGACTTTATCCATAATAGTTTGTAATATTAATATGTTTATTCCTTTATTATTAATCATATAGTATGTCACTTTTGACTTAAAATAAAAATAATCATCGATTCTCATCTAATACTTTAGGAATAACCATTCTATAGAATGAAGTACATTGCGTTTTTGAAGTTTAGACCATTAGTGGTAACCATTGCTGAAGACATGGAGGAATCGACTTAAAATAAAACAAAACGGTCGATACTCATCTAGTACTGAAGAAATAATCTTGTTATATTACATTTTTGATATTTTGACCATTAATGGTAACCACTGCAGAAAACATGGGAGAATCGACTTAAAATCAAAAAGACCCAAATTTTTATTGGTAAACAACTCAACCAACAAACCATCAAATCTACAATAGTAATATTTTGTGAGCCGATATGTATATATGTACAAAAAACTTCATTTTGTTGAGTAATGGTACGTTTTCAATTGTATTGCAATCGTTTGAACGATGTAGAAAAAATCGTCGAAGAAAAAAAAGGTAACATATACATACATACATTCTGCCTACGAACTAAATTAATCAATCGCTCTTTTTGGGCTGTGGGTGTAATTTTTGGAAAAACCCTCAGGTACAAAAATTAAATTTGTATGAATTCTACAATTTGTGAATTTAGTTGAGAACATGGGTTTCATAGTCTTTACCTGGTGATCTTTTGAAGTCGTGCTTGACTCGAGACTCATTTAGGGCCGGTTGTATGACGCAAAGTAAATGCTTTTTACCACTAACCAAGGGTAAATGGTAAATTGAGGGACTGGGATGGCCAATCAGATGATAGGAACTGAAAGTTCTACCCTTGGTTAGGCCCGGTTGTATGTCGCAAAGTAAATGATTTTCACCACTAACAAACGGTAGATGGTAAATGGAGCCACTGGGATGGCCAATCAGATGACAGCCACTGAATGTACCTGTCATCTGATTGGCCATCCCAGTGGCTTCATTTAACATCTACCTTGGTTAGTGGTAAAAAGCATTACATACATACAACCGGCCCTAAGGGAACCGTCGCAAAGTAAATGCTTTTTACCACTAACAAACGGTAGATGGTAAATGGAGCCACTGGGATGGCCAATTAGATGACAGGCACTGAAAGTTCCTGTCATCTGATTGGGCATCCCAGTCCCTCCATTTACCAGCTACCCTTGGTTAGTGATAAAAAGCATTTACTTTGCGACATACAACCGGCCCTTAGGGATGCAAACGATACATCGAGTAGTAAAACATCGATATTTACCATTGATGTTCACTATTACAAACCAATGATTTATCGATGTTTTTCTATACGATGTTTTTTACATCGTAATTCCAAGGTTTCAAGGTTTTTTTCTAAGGCTGGAGCAACAATAACCCAACAAAGAAACCTACAGGGAAACGGCTTCCAAAACTATTATTTTTAAATTCAGTCTAAAAAGTTCAGTTCAAAAAAAGTCTATTATGAGAGTCACATAATCATTCTATAAGCTTCTAATAAAAAATCAAGAACTTAAATCTTATTTTATTTTATACAACAAAAAAATAAAAACTATCGATGATACGATACATCGATGTTTTCTAGGCGATGTATCGATTCGTCGATGTTTTTTTATATGTATCGATAGATCGATGGTTTTTTTTTAAAGACCCATTACAATCCTTTACCCATGATACGCTATCGAAAAAGTAAAACATAAAAAAATAAAACAAATAAGGATGTAGGTAACTAACTCCTTTGAATATATATTCTAAATGTCGTTCTTCAATTTTGTTTTGTTTATTTTCTATGTTATTGTAGCCAAATCCAAATAGGAATCCCTGATTTATGTTGGGTGACCTGTTGATTTCCCGATTATTTGTCTCAATCTTATCAACACGCGTCAAGATAGACATATTGATAAAGTAACATCCCATCACAGCTGATGATGGGGTCGCTTAACGCCCTGTCTTTTTTTTGGGGATGGGAGGGTAAATAAAATGAAAAAAAAAAAGAAAAAAAGGAAGCAATTCTCGTTTGACCGTGGAACGTGTGTGTCAGAAGGTCCGTGTTGTAATTAACGAGCGGGTGTGGCACGCGTGCCCACGTGCAGGCACGTGTATACCCCCACTTGGCCGCCAATGACAGGCACCGTCCCCCAAGGGGGTCGAGTTTGGCCGTAGGAGGGGTTGACGGCGCGGCTAGGTGTCGTTAAGCGCCGCGGGAGGCGCTAGTGGCGGCATCGGCGGAAGTCACAACCTGCAGAGCGCTCAGTATGCGCCTAGCCGCCGGAACGGAAACCATACAACATATATATATATATATATATATATATATATTTACGAAACGAGTTGAAGTTTTGAGTGCCACCCTTGATTCTAAAAACAAGTGAAAAAAAAATACGAAACATTTCGAACATTAAAAAAAAAAAAAAACTTTGCCAATTGGATTAAGCAGGTGTCATTATCATCGTCAAGAAAAATTCGTGCGGCGATTTGCCGCGGGATGGCGATATTTACGAATGTCGTGGTTATCAGCATCTGCTTTGCGTCGATCTTCCAATGTGAGTTGGAAAAATTATTAATAAAAATTGATTAGAAAATTAAATTTTTATTTTACATATTTCCTGCATTTTTTTTTTTAGAAAAAAAATAAACCTATTATTTTATATTTGATTATTGTAGTAAATTAATAAAATAAACAATAATTTACAAAAAAAAATCAATTTCTAATTTGTATTCTTTTACACCCTTTATAACAATCCTTGTTTTCATAGAAAATAAAACGTTTTCATGGATTTTATTTATTGATTTATTAATCATATACTAGTATGTAATGCTAATTTAATATTTCTTTTATTTACTTAATTTAACATTACTTTTATTTATTTTCCCTTTATGACATTTTTTTGAAAATTTTTTAATAATTATTAATTAGTAACATTCTAATTTATTTATTTATTATATTTATAAATATTTAATTAAACTAAAGACAATTTTTGAAAATAAATTTTCGAAAATTTTTAAAATTTAAGATATAGAATACTAGGTAAATTTAAAATATATATTCTTTAATTTATTTAATATGTTTCCCCAAGAACCTACACCATTCTCCCTTAACAAATATTTAATTTCCCATTTTTTGTTCCCCTTTCCACCCACGCATATTAGTAGTAGCAATCTATTTTAATGTTTCTCTAATATTATTATCAATTAATTTAGGATAATCATTTTGAAAAATAACATTTCAGTTAGACATCATTTTGTGATTAAATTGGCGACAGAATACGAAATTCTATAGATGGATCGGAGTGAATGAATGAGGAGAGGTGAGTAGGGGTAGGAGGGTGCTAAAGGGTGGAATGGGGTACTAGGGGTTGAAAGATAGGAATAACAAGCTCTTCCACCCACCCCCTTCAATCCTCAGATACAAAATACAATCACCTGCTCTGATTCAACGAATCAATTACAATGCAATTAGTAATTTATTAAATAACAAAATTAATACCTAATATTCACAAATTTATTAAATATAATATTAATAATAATAATAATAATAATAATCTATGAATATTAATATACGTACATATTTTATATTATAAATAAGCTGACGTGTTCTGATGGGGCCATCCACTTGTCTTTACCATAAAACCTGGCCCCTAAAATTATTTATAATCATGTAGGGGGGGGGTTATTGCATTTTTATACTTCTCGTGTACCACTGATTGTGTATACAAAATTTGGTTGAGTTTGCTCATACGGCCTAGATTTTTAATTTTTAACCCCCCTCCACCCCCCTTAATTTTGGGTCGATACGTACTAATCTCAATGAACCAAAACTACGTGTGAAATTTGGTTTCGATATCCACACTAGTTTTTGAGGTAGCTCGTCTACAAAAATTTGGTAACGCACAGACTAACAGACATTTTGACAAAACAATTATTATCTCGAAAAATATAATTTTTTCGATGTTCACTTATTAGGGCTTTGTTGTAGAGCGAAATGGTTTCGCTCAATTTTTTTAATCAAAATAGTTTCAGCCGTTTTTGAGATATTTCAAAAAAAAAAAAATGAAGAAAAAACCCCACTTTTTTCATACTCTGTATGGCGAAGTAAAAAAAAAAAACCCCTCTACATTCAAATAAAATTAATGATGATTTGAAATTATTTTGTGTTATGCATTCGTGTGGAAATATTAAAATTGATTAATATTTTCTGATATTTTCACGAATCTCCAGTTAATAATTGATTTGTCACTTTTTCAATCAGAGTACCTATGTTTTTTGAAAAGAGCTACACAATACAAAATTTCTAAATATTAGCTTCGAATCCTGCCTTCGGCAGGCCTCTTCCTATTCAAGGTGATTTATCACCCCTGGACCCTTCGGGTACTCAAAACTGTTCTTAGCAAGCATTAACGTCTTAAAAAGTAACTTCAATATCAAATTTCAAGTTCCTAGCCCAAGTAGTTCCAGAAAAATTTTATTGAATCATTCATTAAATGAGTGATATTTGAATGTTCATAGATATCTATTACATACTACGAAGCCGACCTCTTGACCCTTGGATCCCTGGTCTTCAAAACTGTTCTTATCAAGCATTCAAGTCTTATTACTAATCTCCATATGTATAAAATTTTAAACTTATTAGCTAAAACTCAAAAGCAATTCGTGTTGAAACTGGATGGAATTTTGATTTTAAAGAATTGTTCCAATGTCACCCATTTAAAATTTGAATTAGCCCAAATATCTTGATAAATCTCTATTTTCAGCTTTCCTCGACAGAGATGGTCCTCCTAGAGATTTTTTTTTATTTTTATAGGATAAAAAAAATGTGTTTTATCTAAAATTATAGCTACGTACTTTTATTCAATTGGATAAAATCAGCAACTATTTAACAGAGAAGTAAAACTATTATTCTTAAGGGAGATAAGATTTTGTTTGCCCAATAACATTCAGCCAAGAGATGTCAGAATGGGTGAATTCACGTGACTTTACATGCAGTTAATAATTTTATATTCCTCAAAGAGTTGACAGGCCTTTCATGATTTTTGACAATAGAGTATTTTTAGAAGTATGGTAGCTATTTATATTTTTGTTAAAATATCTTGAAAAACACTTTTTTTGGCTTTTCGGCCTTTCTAGCCATCAGCCAATTTACGATACAATTATATTTTTAAATTTTGTCTTCAATCTAGGGATCTAATTTTAGCCGGTTGCCGCGAGTAAGACTCGAACCCGGGTCCACTTGATTATCAGGCTGGTACGCTATCCCCCTGCCAACCCGATCCCCCATTTTTGGCATTCACCCTCAACAGAGAAAATTTTATAAAGGCTCCCCCTTAACGATTTTTTTTTCTCGATAGAAAAATACAATTTTATTTCCTTCTTTTTTTTTTTTTTTTTTTTTTTTTTTGAGAAAAAATGGAAACGAGAATTTTTCAATATCGTATATATATATAGTATATATGTTATATCTATACAAATTATTCTACTAAATAAAAATATAATTTTCGAAAAAATGAAATTATATTTACTTACCAAAATCTAAAAAACTTCCCAAGGGGGACTTTTTGTAAAAGTTCTTTTTTGATGAAGAGAAAATATAGATTTTTTCAAGAGATTTTATCGTTTAAGATCAACCCACGATTTTCTGATTTGAAATATAGGTAGGTATAATGGTAAAATTTCCCACATCAACAAAATTTGCTGAGAGCGTACCGTGTCATGAAAATGTTTTCCTTTTGTTTTTCATTTCGAATTTGATCTCAAAGTTATGTTGTATATGTAGGTATTCGGTATTCGAGTAAATTTTAGGATTATTATCTTCATCTTTACAGTATAGTAGAGATATAGCTACACGAAGATCCAAAGAAGTTTGCAGAATTGCAAATATTAATGGGGATAATCCAAGCTCGATTCACTTCTTAATTTGTTATTTGATCAATAAAAAAAATCGTTTTTAGCCAAAAAATTCACAAATTTTTATATTGAATTTTAAGCCCGAATTCACTATTCAAACTTAAACTAAGGTAGCACTTGAATATTTATTACTTGTATTCCACCAATGAAAATCATTGCTTAACCATATTTAAACTTAAGTAAGACTAAATGATTATCCTTTTCCTTTAAGAATCATATACGAAGTACTACTTATCTTAAAAGTTCGTTTGAGGTACCTTAGCTTATGTTTGATTGGTGAAATTGACGATAAATATTATAGATTCTAATCGACTGTACAGTCTTGCCTAGAAAATATATTCTAATGAAGTGAAGTTCGATAATCATTGTGGAAGATAAAGGAGACAAAATTAGTTGTCAATTTCTATGACTGATTATATTAATAGCATTATGAAACATTGTATTATTGTTTGTATGGTATTCCGAGACGGGTTTTCAATGGGAATATTGAGCTGCCACTCACTGACAATACAGAGAGAGATGTCTCTTCTCCTTCAAAGGAAAGCAGTGGCTGTTGCGGCACTGGTCACTTAATTCCCATCTTATCATATATAATTTGATTAAGATCAGACAGGGGTAACTTCGTCAACTTATGCGGTTTCATGTTAATTTCAACTTTACCAAAATACAAATTAAACAACATTTTGGAAAAGATTAGGTGTGTTTGTGAGATGAAATATTATTCCCATTACCTTGGAAAGGGTTCAGTCCAAAGTATTAACGAAAACAATCTTTCCTCCGCCCAGGATCAGCAATTATATAATACGAATTTTACTAAATATGACTTTGCGGAGTGATAATATAAATTATAAATTAAAATCGAACCAATTGTTTCAAGTGAATTTTATCTCTATGACTTGTAGTGACTCAAACTCTCTACCAGTATCCGTCTTATTACCATCATATAACCTTCAGTCTTTTAAGACCCGCAACAACAGATACTTTTAACTCTACTCTATCCCTAGAATTTTTTCTATTCTTCTTTTCATGATGCAAGGGTTTACCTCGGACTCATCGAGTTCCATCTTCTTGCTAGATATCCATGCATCAATAACATAAAAAAGACCAAGGTTCACATTAAATCAAGGCAAAATAGGACAGTTCATCGAATTATCGAAGATATTGTTTGGGCTCGTGAAACAAAGTCCTTTTGTTGTGATTTATTAACGTTTTACTAGAGCAAGCTATTTTGTGCCCTTGTACTTGTTTTTATTTTATTTTTCTGAAATAATCAATAGAGATTACACAGGCTAACGATGAAAAAACTTTTTCAATAATTTTAACTAATTCCTGACTTATTTGGTGTTCTGATGCCGAAAATAATAATAAAAAATCGTATCATCCACGAATTTCTCACATTTTGGAACAAAATGGAAATATTTATGCTTCGTTGCCTGTTGCTCATTCAGTCCAAGGAAACTTATGAAAATTTTGATATAATATTACAGAAAATTAACTATACAGCTTATGATTGGATGCTGTGTGGAGATTTAAAAGTTATCTCCATGCTCCTTGATCAACAAAAGAGATTTACAAAGTTTCCATGTTTTATATATGAGTGGGACAGCATAGCAAGGGATATAAGTAGTACCTACATTGGTCCAAAAAACAATGGCCCGTAAGAAAAACTAATATTCACATTTTAATAATTTAATATTATTGTGAGTAACATTGTAACTTAATAAAAAAAAATATGATTTTTAATTTTTATTTATCAAATTTTTCCTATTTTTTAAAATATATAATCGATGATGTCATATTGTGAGAAAATTATGGGTGATAAAAAATAAACTGATACCAAATATGGTTTCAGCACCCAAAAATACATAAGATTAAGGCAAATTGGTTTAAAAAGTTTTTACAAACATTTTTTTTGTTGGGCTGTGTTATCTTCTACTAAATTCATGGTGTCATGTAAATTATTTCTTGTGTCAGAATATTCTCCCATCGGAAATTGAACCTGAGTGCCAAAAATGTAATCCAGCCAGATCGCTCTGCATCGCTACTCATCTGACATATTATATATCACGCTAAATATTCATCATTCCTTTGCACTTAGTTCTTAAAATTCAAAACACCAATCTACAGTTCTCTTTGACCGAGATAAGAACAGCACCAAGAGAGCCTAGATTTTGCCAGGGCTGCTATAAGTATATATATATATATATATAAGTAAATGTTAAGTCTTCTAAGATTTATAGTAGTCTTGAAAATATACACTTGAAAAGGGTATACGAAACGATGAATGAGTAAACTTGGAAAGAATGATAAGCGGTATATTATCTATCGAAAGTCTTAAAAGGATAATGTTCATGGTAAAAGATATCAATGGCTATATGTGTGTAAGGTGAAATGTTTTATTAGAAAAAGTAAGCCTTTAAAAATCCTTAGCCGCCCAGACATTCGGGGGTGGAAAGAAAATCGATTTCACTTTGTAAACAGTATCGATGATTAATTCAACCTCGTCAATCAAAAGAACATTTTTTTTCATTTAATTCAATTTAATCAATTGGAATAATAAATTAGAACATTTAACCGACATCTTTTGAGTATAACCCTTTGATTATTTTTCGCCTTCTTATATTTCTCTACGCTGGCCTTTAGCTACTCAAGAGGACCTTTAGTTTTAAGATATTGAAAAGAATATTTGATATTTTGATTCACGTTTCTCATTTTCCTGTGACCTCAAAATTTGAAACCCAGGTTTTAACTCTGCCCTAAAAGTAATTATCAAAATAGTAGATAAAATACAGTCTGATATATTGTCAATTAACTGTCAATTTTTCCTCTTTATGTTAACTTAGGCATATTGTTAAAAAAAATAAAGTTTTTAGTGGTGGCAGACATAGCATATTGTTAAAAATCAATTTTCCGGCAGTATTTATTAGAGTTTAACCATTTTGGAAAAATCACGAGAGTGTCCTATATTGAATCCGAGATGTTATAGATAAGTTTTACTACAAACCAAAAAGTTTGTATTTACCACCTCGGTAATTGAACTTAAGTGCCAAAATGCCATTGGTCCAAATTGTTTTGTGTCACTCAGGTTCAATTTCCGAAAGTGTGAATACAGCCCTTCTGGGATGGAATAAAACTTATCCATCACACCTCGGCTTCAATAGAGGACACTTTCGAGATTTTTCCAATAATATTGTAGGCTGATTTAATTTGCCTACCTGCCAATCAAAATGATATCCGGCGTTTGAATCGGAAGGGAACAAAACGGCCCCTAATTAGAAGTTAAAAAGAAATTCCCTGGTCGGTGAAATATTTTAAATATATGTATATTAAAAGATTGAAGAAAATACAGCGAGAACGATATGTAACTGACAAAAGAAGTTGGCGAAATAAGTTCTCAACAAAAAGAAAGAGATTATAAAAGATGTGTGATCCAGAATAAGATGGAGAAGAAATGAAGAAAATGATGAAGATAACCATGAGATAAAAAGAAAAGGATAATCAAGAACCTTAAAAGAGAATTCGAGATCTATTAATTAAAAGTAAATAAATGCAAAATACTCAAGGAATAGTCCAAAGATGGTGTCATCTATTAATTCCGATGGAGTGGAATATTTTTAATTATATGTCAGAGGGGTTGTTTTTCACCCCCTCGGGAATCGAACCCGAGTGCCAGTAACAGCAATCCGGGCCACCTGGCTCACCTGCGGGATACGAACCTCTCTGACATATGCAAACGCGTATTCCACTCCATCGGAATTAATAGATGACACCATCTTTGATCTATGAATTTCTAGTAAATTTGAATCTATTACCATCGGCAAATTAATATCTTTCAAACTCAAGGAATAAGTACATTTAGTTTGTCATCTAGGAGAAGAAACCAGGTCCTCAAGCGACCAAGGAGATAGAGTTAAATAAAAAACAAAGGGACTGTCAAAAAAGTCTATCTTTCCAAATGGCCATGAATGTCAAGTTTCTTTGATACATTGAAAAGATTGATTTTGCTGAGAGTAACAGTGTTCTCTGCTTGATGTAGGTACTTAAACTTATATCTTTGATTCAGGTTTTTCTGTACAATTAATATGCTTATTCATAAAGAAGTCGATCCTTGTGGGTGTCTCTTCCAAGTAGGTATTTAATTCAAATAAAATTTTCTAGTAGAGTCCTATCAATGTTCCTAGATATTAGACAACTTTGTGATTTTTATTATACTGGCATTAAAGTTAACTAATAGCGTATTAGGCTTAATGTATTCGCATTCAGGAGTACTGAGCATGCGTAGTTTGAAATTGTTCAGCATAAATGTCATGTGCGCATGCTCAGTAGTGAGTCGGATTCACTATAAGTAGCTTGAAATTTTTATTAATAGTAATGCCTTTACTTCCTGTCATATTTGATTGAATTAATTTTGAGCCGGTTTGTCCACCCCCGCAGAATATTCCATCTATATCAGCTAATACACATCATGATAATGTATGTGCGGTCACTTTAATTTAAAGCCAAAATTTACCGCAATCTGATAGTTATTTTTACACCAAGATTAAATTGACTTGCAGCCAAGTTTAACAGGAGGTGCACAAATAAGCCATTAATATCAGTTGATGGAAAAAGCAACGCTAAACCAGAGAAACAATTTTATTAATATTAGTTATTTATTTATTTAGCGTATGGTTTTACAGAATTATAGATATAAATACATCAGTAAATAGTAACACAATCACACAGGTTAAAGAAATAAAATCCCCCATCAAACTCTCAAAAAATTGTATATTTATAAAAGTAAAAAGTAGAACTGGTTCTATTTTCTAATTTTTAAGGCTGGAATCGCTATTTTCCATTACAGTTGGATATCTTGGGGCCAGTTGTATGTCGGTTTGTAAAGTCTCTGTTAATTTGACAAACGGTCAAACCTTATAGTATTCATCAAGTGCCCGGCCGTATGGCCAATCAGATGAGACGAACTTTCATCTGATTGGCCATCCGGCCGGGCACTTGGTGAATACTAACGTTTGACCGTTTGTCAACTTAACAAAGACTTTACAAACCGACATATATTGGCCCTTAGAGACTCCAGATGGTGATGCAAAGTCCTCCCAGGTATCTTCGAATTTTCTTATAGGGCAATCATGCAAGATTTGGGCCAGCAAGTTTAATATTATTAAAATGAAGGAAATATTTTTTTCAGAAACTATTATGATAGAAGAAGAATAACAATCACTTGATATGTAATTAACCCGAAAAATGAAGAGCAAAATATAAATAAATAAACCTTTCATTGATATACTTAATAGGTCACTCAAAATTGCTCATTCTTTTATTCTTGTTTAGAAATGTCTAAAACATAGATGTCTTATATTTTTTACTTTACTTAGATAATGTACTGAAAGTATGAAAAAGTTGATATTACTAAACTGCCCCTTTATACTAAGTTTCAACTTTCTAGGTCAAACACTTTGTCGACAAAAAAAATGAAAATAAAAAATCTTCAAAATGTGTGGAGAGCGTACCGGGTGTTAAAAAAGTTTTCACTTTTTGCTCTAATTGTACTCTCACTTGATATACGAATAATAAATCAAAATTAATTGCAAAGAAAAATGCAGAAAATCAAAACATGGGTAGAGAAGCCAGTATAATATTCATAAAGAAATTCAATTCAATTACCCCGTAACAAGTTCCCAAACAAAGTTTCAACAGAAGACGAAACTTTATATTTATTACCTACATACTAAAAATGATATCATTAATTTTACGTTTAAGAAATATTCTCACATTCAACTTTCCTCTCTCTGAGAGAGTGTATGAAGGGAGGAGGTGTTTAACTTTTGGCCCTATTGCTATAGAACTATTCTTAAAATTCTTTAGAAATATCTATATCTCTGAAATATCTTATTTATAATTTTTATATAAAATATTATTACATTTTTTATATAACTTAGTTCCTCTGTATGTTTCCCTGTCTGTATGGGTAAAATCTTCTAAACCAATTTTGACTTCTTCAGAACCAATTTAAATAAAATTGTGCACTCTTACGTATTTGCAACTTTAATATAAGTTCAACAATTCTAAGAATCAATAATGCAAAAGTACCGAATTTATGTTTATTCTTTTTAATTATGTTTAGATATGTTTGAAACGTCCATAGGAAAAACATTTTCAACCATTACTTTATTTGTATTCCTGTATTGACGTAAATGAAGATTAAAAACTTCGTGTACTATGGATTTAAAATGCGAAACAAGCAAATAAATTGGATATTTTTAAAGACTCTTTCTTATATGTGTAGGTGTAGGTACATTAATTAATGAATTTCTGACAATTTTTTACTTTACCATACAGGGTATGGTCAAGTATTGTAATCGTGCATAAAAAAAGTTTTTTTTCCTTCTTTTTTTCGAAATATCTCAAAAACGGCTGAAACTATTTTGATTAAAAAAATTGAGCGAAACCATGGGATTTCGCTCTACAAAAAAGCTCTAATAAGTGAACATCGAAAAAATTATATATAAAAACTAGTGTGAATATCGAAACCAAATTTCACACGTAGTTTTGGTTCATTGGGATTAAGAGCTGATTAGATTTTGGTGGATATCAACCCAAAATTAAGGGGGGTGGAGGGGGGTTAAAAATTAAAAATCTAGGCCGTTTGACCAAACTCAACCAAATTTTGTATACCTAATCAGTGGGACCCCAGAAGTCTAAAAATGCAAAAATTAACGACCCAAAATGGGGGAAGGGGGGGATCAAAAATGAAAATCTTGACCATTTACCAAACTCAACCAAATTTTGTATACATAATCAGTGGGTCCTCAAAAGTCTAAAAATGCAAAAACTAACCCCCCGAAATGGGGGGGGGGGTCAAAAAATGAATATCTTGGCAATTTACCAAACTCAACCAAATTTTGTATACATAATCAGTGTGCCCCTAGGAGTCGAAAATTGCAAAAACTAACCCCCCTCCCCTACATGATTATAAATAATTTTATTAAATATTAATGTAAGTGAGTGGGCAGGTTGTATGGTGAAGTCAAGTGGATGGCCACATCAGAACACGTGAGCTTATCTAATAAAAAGTATTGAAAAAATTTCTAAGTTATTAGCCTGGGGCCACAATATATTAAGTTTCTATTAAATATATAAATTTTATATAATTTAAATATAAATATTATATATTTTTTATTAATTTTCAAAAAATATATATTTTATATACTTTCAAAAATATATTGATTTCTATGCGGGATATCTGTTTGTGTGTTTGGATTCCGATACCCACATAACACAAGAACGAAAAGAATGAAAGTTCAATCTGGTACCAAAATTATTGTACTGTGTCTAATTCCAAGAACTGATTGTTTTTGGGCTTCAGATCTTCCAAGTTAAGGTGGAAAAACATAATTAATCGGCTTTTTGTTTTAAGAAATACCACCAATTTTCCAGCGTACCGAGACTTGAAAAACTTTTCAATTTTTACTCCAATTTAAATATTTTTAAAAAAGAATGTAAATATCAAGTAAGAAATCTCATAGCTTGTATGATAATATATTAATCAAAGAGTTTTTATTTCTATAACTAATAAGTATTTTTTAAAATAAGTGTTGCTATTTCTCACTCAGGGTGGGAAAAGATCAAAACCTATAGAAATATATTAAAACAACTTTTTTAAAAAACACTTTTTTTATTTCAAAATCCTCTGTATAGGAAAAAATAAATTTTATACAGTACCCTTATGAATTTCAATAAACGATGGATAAATATCAAAACAAGAGAATTTTTTTTTTAATTTACTTTAAATAAAGACTGAGCTTTTTATATTTATTCATAGGCAGGCCATGATTGGCCATCTGTTAGTTTTAGCAAATGTCAGAAGGGCCGGTGCTAGAATGCGCCGGTTTAGGCCGGCCTGAGTTAGGGGAAGAAGTTGAATTACAAGCAGCGCAAAATATATTATAAAAGTAGTTTATCTACTTTATTATAGCTATTTTTAAAATTACCATTTAAAATAAAAAATAAGAGCTTATAAAATGAATGAATAATTATTTAAATGCAAATACATAGTTGTGAAACTTACTTACCTTCACCCCTAATGTTTAAATCAGATTCCCAGGTTATCGTAGCAAATAACTCCTCTTAACTAACACATCTGTTGATAATTTTTTTTCTCACTTAATTTATTAAATGTTTTCCGAAAAAAACACTAGTATGCACGAAATTAAAGTCACATGATGATATAAAATTACAAATTAAAATTTTAAGAAAAGAGAAAGTGAGAAAACTTAGCATTTTGAGTTTATTAAAACAAATAAGTAATTTTTGATCAAGTTTTAATAAGAAGCGAAATTATTTTGAAGAAACTAATCGCGAAGTTTTTACTACAGAATCAGAAAATGAGGATGAGGATTTTTAATGAAAAATTCACATAATTTGATTCAAAACGATTTAAAAAAGGTGACTTCAAAATTTGGGGAGAGTTGGATGATAAGGGTTAAAATAGCATTAGCAATGAAAAAGTTGAATAATTTCATTCAAAAAGTTATAAAAAATAACTTTACAATTTGGAGAATTTCAAATGAATGGGTCTAAATGATGTTAACCTCACTTAATTTGATTCAAAACGTTTTAAAAAATTCAATTTTAAAATTTGGTGAAAATTTCAATACAGAGTGTGTCAAGATGGACTTTACGATTTTTAATTAAAAAGACACTAAATTTTATTCACATCAAATGAAAGAATGTTGGGGATTTATTTTAATTATTTTAGGGTGAGAATCTGTTAAATTAATCTATAGTATGATAGAATTTCTAGCCAAGTTTCTTGGATTAGAGTCACAAGTGAACTGATTCTCTATAACATGTTCTTTCTCCTTCTATCGCGAGAGTCAAAGGTGAAATGAATTTCTTGGCATGTTTGCTCTGCTTATATAGCAACTAAAAACGACACAAATATATGGGGAAATTTTCAATATTTTAATAATTGTTCTCAAAACGCTTATTTAAATTTTGATTCTTTTATTTTCTATTCAACCAACTAAACCCCCCCGCCCCCGCGGCCCCAATTTCACTTAAGATTTGAAAATATTATTGAAAAAGCTCAATTAAATCTTATAAATAATTTTAATAAAATTAATAAACTGATAATACTTTCTTGGATTAAGGTAGTAAGCATCGAACACGACTTTCACTTTATATCTTGATTATCCGTTAAAATAAAATATTTTATTTATAAAAAAAAATTGATATCTCTCAATATTTCTGAAGATATAAAATATAAGTATAGTTTATATGCGCAACCTTTGGAATGGAAGCCCGACTCGCATTTCTCCGGGTTATAGAGAGAAAATAATTTTCTATTTTTAAAATGAACGTGTGTTTGTTAAGAAAAAAAAAATAATAATATTTTTAATATTAATTTAATATATTATGCTAAAAATAAATTCAAGGGGAAATTCAATGCTAAGGTAGGTACTGAATATTTCAACAATGAAAATTTATTCTGACTATACCTATACCACTTGTTAGGTATATTGTATAAAAGTGTAAATTGTATGTAACTGGGATAACTCCCGTACATTGAATAAAATAAAATAAAATAAAATATATCAGTATTTATATAAGTAAGGAATGTATAAAGTAGGGTGGCCCAAAAAAAGAATATTTTTTTTTATTTTTGATCTCGCATGAAAATATGTTACATTAACATGTTTTTAAAATGCTCATTAGAAATAAGCTCGATTAAAAAATTTTAAGAGATCGCTCAAGATTTTTAAAAATTTTCGAAATAGTATTATTAGTAAATTCATTTTTTTCTCATCATTTTATTATGCCTATGCCTATGTTGAAAATTATAAATATTCTGAAAATTTCAAGTCGATATATCAATTTATAAAGGCCGTTCAAGATTTTTAAAAATTTTATATTATTAACATATTTTCATGCGAGATCAAAAATAAATAAATATTCGTTTTGTGGGGGGAGGGGCACCCTAGTATGCGGTATACTATAATTAGATCTATATGGTGACTTTTCAACCAGCGGATGCTGTCCAAAAACGTACCCTTCATTTTTTTAAATTTTATTTTAATCTTCTCTTTTTTTTTTTGTAAATTTCATCGCTATTTCGCTATTTTTCAAATTTAAAATTAGATTTTTTAAAATATATTTTGGATCCTTGGCCCCAAAAGGATACTGCTTTTTGTGAGTGAGGGTAGGAGTCAGAAATTAAATCTTGTGACTTAAGCTCCGCAGTCCCTGAGATGGAAATCGACCATCTTCTACAATGAATCACCCTGTCTTTAAAAAAAATCTTAAATTTATCCTAATTCTATTGCTTTAAGCAAGCTATGACTTGACTAGAGCAGTCTTAGTTATTTCTGATCTTATATATTGAGAATTATTAGAAATGAATTAGTCCAGAGATTCCCGAATCCTCTTTATTTATTCCTTTTTTGTATTATTTCTATTTTAATAGTTTCTCAGCGAGGACAATTTTTATTTGACTAAAACTCGTCTGGGCTTGTCTTTGACATGCTTGAACTAGGAGATAAATCTACCTCTTTTTCTTTAGTCAAGGACTTCAAACCGCGCCCTTTTCGGAAAAATCATTCATTTTAATTGTCCCTTGAAACTATGCAACAATTTTATTTCATTTCGAAAACCATATACTTTTCAAAACAAAAAATGTTTTTTAATGGAAATATTTGAAACAACGGATAATAATTTGAAAATTTAAAGATTCACCTGAAATTTTGAAGTCGATATTTATGAAAATACTCTTAATGTTTGAAATTTTAGCCGTCCACACATCCATGGACTGCACGCCACTGATATCTATACATATTATGACATCATGATGTTTTAATTTTTTCACGTCAATTTTTTTGAATAAACTCGCTTTACTCATTTTTAAAAAATTTGTTTTCTTGTTTTTTATCCCATTTTTCAACTATTTAATCCGAATTTATAATAGATGAGAAATTAGTTCATCTGTAAAAATCTTTATTTCTTAAATGAAGATTTATTAATACTTTTTCTTGATCCTTTGCCATTAGAAAGAGAGAGATATATGGATAGATAAAGAAAGGGATTCTTTTGCAAAAGGCAATCTTAAAAATAGCAGTTAGATTATAATTCCTATTTATTTCTTATTCTTCTAAACATCTCCCGGGGACTCGCACATGTGGTCTCTCTGTCGTGTGATGGGAATATTTGGAACCCCCGAATTGAGACCAACTCTCTCTCTCTATTTATCTTTACAACACATTTATATTCTACACGTTATCAGTTGAATTACTTTTCGCATTATGTATCTTCGGCCCCGTATATACCATCATTCTTCATATTTTCCTTAAACTATATCCGCACAATATTATTTATTTATATATTAAATTAAACGGGGAAAAAAATTCTCCCTTATGCATTACAAGAATATGGTCCCTAATAAGGGACGGGGTTTTACTACAGAATGAATTTTAGACGAAGTAGAAATTCGTCTCTAGTATCACATTTTTTCGAAATAAATAATTAATAAAAATGTTTCGAAGATTATTAACAGAAGCTTTTTTTATAGAGGCATTTTCTTTAGTCAAATTTTTTTTTATCAAAATAGTTAGAACCATTTTTGAAAAATTTCGAAAATTCTAGGTACAAAATGGCTTGGAAAAATTTAATAAAATAATAAATAAGTAAAATTTAAAAAACATCAATCTTATATGAATTAGCCAAAAATTTTAAAAATAACTAAACATATTTATTTTAAGATCAGCAGAGAAAAAAATGAAAAAAAATAATAAATAAAAATTCGATGATTTTTTTTTTTGCGCCCTTATAATAGTTGAAAAAATTCGAAAGCTTAGTGCAAACAAAAAGAAAACAATTTTCCTCATTAATGTTTTGTTCTCCTAAGAATACTGACTTCATCAGTCATTTTACGATATACAAATCTTAAAACCATTAGTTATTAAATAAATTACTCGACAAATATCTTGAATTTTAAACACAACACAAGAGATTGTCAACTTCGACTTAAGGATGTTTTTTTACTAATTTACCAGAAGCTTTCCAATAGCCCGGATACCATTTTGGCACTCGGATTCAATTCCCAAAAGGATGAAATCAATCCTTATCCATAGAATAAAAATTATCGCCAACACCTCGGATTCAGCAGTTAACAATCTTTTGTAGGTATTTTCTTAAAAAATCTCAACTCTACACACATCTGTCTCAGAAACCACCCCAAATCTTATCAATACCTTATTTTTTGACTTATGATATTTCATCTTTTTATATGTTTGTCATTAAAATGAGTCGAAGTTAACCCCAACTTTATCAAATACTGAGGAAGACCTTGGGAAACCATCTTACTTAAAAGTACTAGCAGTCCCTAAGATTTTGAATCTCCATTCCGTTAAGCTAACTAACAGGATTCAGCTTTCTTATCCAAGTTAATATACCATATAATAAATAAATAGAAAGGAATTGATAAACCATGCAATATACAGTACCTAGCTATAGGTACTAGAACAACTAATAACCTACAAAATTCGAAATGGTAAATGACACAAATACTAATATATTCTGGTATTATGGTCTTGGGGAACACTTTTGGTTCTACGTAATAATAATAAAGTGAACACTAAAGTAATTGTTGTGTTTTATTGAGTATGCAGTTAACGGTGGACAATGTGTTGTTTGTATAAAGTCCAACTCCTATAAAACTGCAACAACGTCATAGGCATATCCAGCAATCCAGTACAATGTTCTTTAGGATATAAACAACAATACACTATGAAGTCATTGATATAAATCTTTCCTTGAATCAATTATTGATAGAAAATAATAAGTTCAATTAAAAAGTGTACCATTGGAATCATAAATTGAGACGGAGGGGTTATCCGTGGAAGAGTCTTGGCAAATAAATAAGAGGATTATGGGTGGTGGGTGGAATCTAATAGAGTGGAATTTGCGAGTAAGAAGTCGCTAGATTGAGCCACAGGGGGGATGAATATCACTAAGCCATTAATTGAATCAATATTGATTATCCATCAAGCAATTTCTCAGTTAAATATATGTATACTAGGGGGGGGGGCTCTACCCCCTTATCTTCCGTGGCTGCTCAAGCTGAGTTCTACTCGCCTCCATCGTTCTACCTATAACTTCTCAGGTGGCTCGTTTTCTCCTTGCGTTGTTCGGGTTCATAATTTATGATGCATTCTGTATTCATAGAAACACAGCAGAACCGCGCGCAGTTAATCTGAAGAAGACATAATCTAACATCAAAGTAATTATAATTTCTTTAATTTATAATCTTTCTAATTTTTAATTCTTACCAGTCAAGTAATGGATTGAAGGAAAAACATCGCTTAATGAAAAATTGTAAATCAATAAAAATTTGACAGTGTTCCAGAGCATTTCCGCACTTATAATTGACTTTCCGGGAACTTCGAAAAAATCTTCCCTTTATGAGAAATTTTAAACTACTAGAGTTGTATGTTTTCAGTAGTCTTAAATTGTTTTAGGAGTTTTAAAAATTTCATTGTATTTATTAGTTTAAAATTGAAAAAAAAAGTCATAAGATATTTCTTTTTATGGATGGCGCCCAAAATCCCGAAAAGTCAAAATCCCGACACTCCAAAATCCTGACAGTTCAAAATCCCTACAAATACAAAGAGTATATAATTGAAATATCAAAATAACAAATAAATAAATTAAATTTTATTAAATTTGTAAAAATACAAATTCCCCCCCCCCCCCCCCTAAAATAGGATTGCCAGCCCATATAGTAAATATATATATTTTTTCTTTTTGCGAAGCACTTATATTAAAAGGGATAAAAAGTTATTTAACAAAAAAAAAAAAGAAAATCTTGATGAAGCTTTCTTCTAAATAATCTTAAAATTCTAGCCTTCTAGATAAACCCTTTAGTGGTTCAAAAACTCGGCTCAGCATATGATCCAGTTTGAATAATTCCAAACACAGGTACGTATGTATAAAAAAAAAAAGAAAAAAAGACGACATTAATCATTTAAACGTTGCTAACATCAGAATAAATTTAACAATAAATATAGCCTCCATTCTTATTGTTTTTATATTAAATTAACACTCTTTAAATAAATAAATAATTACAGATTATCTATCGATTAAATATTATGTATGGCTAGATAATGATGGAGTGAAATAAAGAGAAAGTGAAAAAAAAACATGATAAAAGTAAGACGAAGAAAAGTTTAAACATTTTATAAGTAGAAGAAAGAGAAGGATGAGTGGTTGAGATGGGAAAAAAATCGAATAAGTTGATAACAAGTTCCATTTGGATACAGGTTGTTTCAACTTTAAAAGAAAAGTGATAAGTAAAATTTGCTTGCTTTCATGAATTATTAAATTATTATTATTAGTCAAACTCTGTCAGTTTGGGGTTGGCTTATTGTATAGTTATATAAATAAATATATTGGTTTATTGGACAGTGAAAGGTTGATGGCTAAGTCAAAAACAAATTATATACCTATATACCGAAGCGAGTTTATGCTAGCCCGAGGGCTGGGTCTTATCCCGGGCTCCAACTTATTAAATATTTGTTAAAATCATTCAGGAAACCACCCTTTGGCGAGCCCCAGATCCCGGGCTGAGGTCCCTTCTTGTTTCTGCCAATGTATATTTACCCAATAAGTATCTATAAAAATATTTGCGGAAATATCTTATGGTTTTTTGGGTCAAGATAAGTACCTACCTGATATCATTCTTTTGAATACTTTACTTTAATGGGCTTTACACACATATACAGGGAGATTCAGGGAAACGGAAAACTTTGAAATTTAATTGATACCCCTGGATGATTGTTAGCACTGAGTAACATATAGAAACTATGTAATATCATTAATTAATAACTATAAGAAAAAAATAAAACCGACTTCAACAAATTAAATGCAACAAATAAAATACACTAAAAGGTATAAAATAATTATTATCTTATTTAGTTACAACTAAACGACGAAATATTAACATGAAATTACTTTTTGAAGCCGGTGCCAAACAAACTATACCTATAAGCGAGCGTACCCGCCAAACGTACTAAGTAAGATCCGTCGAGTGCGATTCATAAAATGTATGTTTGGCACCGACTTTAAAAAGTAATTTCATGTTGGTATTTCGTCGTTTAGTTGTAACTAAATATTATAAGATAATAATTATTTTATACCTTTTAGTGTATTTTATTTGTTGCATTTGGTTTTTTGAAGTCGGTTTTATTTTTTTCTTAAAAATTATTTTTATTTTTCACTTTTTAGTGATGTTATTAATAGTGATCATATCATCAGAACTTGACCAAATTAATAAGGCACCATTCCTAAGATACCCCCTTTCCAATAAAAAAAGAATTATCGAAATCGGTTTATAAACAAAGAAGTTAGGCCTGAACAACCCTAACAAAAAAGGTCTAATACCAATGAAAAAAACGGGACCAGCTAGATGGACCCAATACAAATTTTTTTTTCAAAATCGGTTCACAATTGGCGGAGATATGAGGTATAAAAGGTGTGGATAGCGGAATATCACAATGATAGATAATTTTATAGATAAAATATATAAAGCAATTTATTGAGGTTGCACATATTACAATATAATAGAATAGTACATGAGGAAAAAGCAATATATAGCATGTTACATTGACTCGAGTAGAAAGACGAAAGGTGAGTAATAAGTTAAGTTAATATAGTCAACACCTGAGTGGCGCTGATGTCATATCGGAGGTGCCAATATTGTACATATATTTTAACACACCCCCTCAACCGAAAAAAAATAGTATTCAAAAAAAGATTTTATTTCTTCATTTTTTCATCCCAATCCTCTTGATGCAATTTTCTTGCTTTGCCTTGGAAAGTGGTTTGGTTAAGAAGTCGACCGGCATTTCATCTGACCTTAAATATTCCAATTTAATTTTATCATCTTCAATTAACCCTCTAATAAAATGATATCTGATATCAATGTGTTTGGTTCTGTTGTGAAATGTTTTGTTTTCCGCAACAAATTTGGCACTTTGATTATCATTGAAGATTTTCACTGGGTTTGTCCCGACAAGTCCAATTTCTTTTAAAAAATTTTGGAGGTAGATGGCTTCTCTTGAAGCTTCTCCCATCGCAATGTATTCAGCTTCAGTGCTTGAGAGGGCCACAATGCTCTGCTTTTTGGCATTCCATTGTATTGGACCTCCTCCAAGTATAAAAGCATATCCACTGAAGGACTTCCTATCTATTGGACAATTTCCCCAATCTGCATCCGCGTATCCATGTAAAGGGGTGCCTGTTTTCTGAAATTTGAGTCCAAGTGACTTTGTCCCCTGAAGATACCTTAGGATTCTTTTTGCGGCCTTAAAATGCTCTTCTGTGTAGCAATTGTTGAACTGACTTAAATAGTTCACTGCAAAACTGATATCAGGTCTTGTACATACTGATAAATAATTCAATGATCCTATTAATGACTGATAAGGATATTTTTTTAAATCATTTTCATTAATTTTTGATTTAATGGAAAATACTGGATATCTATAAATCTAAGAAAAATCTAAAAAGTGGTCTAAGTAAACGTTCAAAGTCATCAAAATTTTATAGAGAATGAGACAGAAATCAAATTTCTAGGATGAGTGGTTTTCATTTTATGAAGAAAAAACTGAAATTTTTTGAAACAATGGATAATTTTTGCAAAAAATTGCAGAATTTCAAAACATCAACCTCATTGCGGCATGGGTTACCATTATTCAATTAAGATGAAACTTTGTTTCAATTGTAGAAAAGTTAATCTAATTTAAAAGTATTTAGAGTGGTCTTTGTCGAAAACGTGCTCCTTCATGGTCAAAATGGGAAAAAATCAAAAAAATCTGAGTTTTTGCGATAGGTACCTATTCAAAAGTGATCCGGAGGGCAGTTTTTTGAATCCCTATAAAAAATGGACAAATTTCGCATTTTTTTTTACTCGGCTCCAAATTTTATTCTCTTTAATTTACTCTAGTACGATTATTTACAAAATATGGACCGTTTTCGAGTTAAAAGCGAGAAACTGGAAAAAGTCCAAAAATTTCGTGGTTTATCGGCCACCAAAAGTTGTCCCCCACACTTTCGAGGTTGCAAACTGATATTTCGCATACCCACACCATACCAAACTATCCTAAAAAAAAAAAATATTTTCGCGCTGAACCACTTTTTGGATCCTCTATTTACTGGGCTAATTGTCAACTTTCTTAATTTTTCCAGATTCCAATTTAAAAATGAAAACATGTACTCTTGTTTTTTAAATGTCCGTCAATGATCTTAGTTAATTATTTCACTTCTTTGTTCTTAAACAAAATATGTAAGAAAAGTACATTTTAATTTTTTTTCTATTTAATTTAAGAGTGAATGGATAAAACTGCTTTGGTTGTTTTTATATACGGTAATAAAATTGTTTAAAATAATAAAACTGCTTTATTATTTACACTTTACTTCAAAATAAAATTAGGCATACTCTGAAAATGAAAACAGGGCGATAGGTGTTAGTCAACGTCCAGAAAGGGGCGATGGGCCCCAAAAGGTTGGGAACCATTGATCTAGACACAGGTCGAGTCAGCCCTGCCAGTAGAAAAGACATGCCATTTCTATTATGAATATATTATTACAGTTTGATTTAGACTATTAGTGTTCCTTTTTTCCTTTTTATTTACGAATTAACATTTATTACATTACACTATTATATTGCACTAAATTTAAAATATATTTTCCAGAAATCAATTAAAATAAAAATTATCAGGCAATTTTTTGTTTTGAGGACCATTTGGCGCCCCTTTATGAGTAGCGTCCTGGGGCATGATAACCCCCCCCCCCCCCCCCCCCTACGCCACTGAATTAAGCCTTCATCTAAAAAAAAGAATTACAATAGGTAAAAATACAAAGATCCGAAAATAGAATCCAACAGGGTGAAGAGGAATCGAAAATTAAAAATTTGAATTATTTTTTTTAATGACCCCATAAACATTGTCCATTTAGTCAGATGTGATTATTATTCATTTTTTTATTTATTTATATGCTTATTTGTGAGTGTAGGTAAATTGGCGTTGGGTCAGATTATAATCGGTCAAATTTTTACAATGAGCTAAACTTGATCCTGGGCCTCCTGCTTTGTAGGCACATACTAGTACCTTCTAGATTTTAAAGTGTTTAAAATCTGTTAAAAGATAAAATAATTAATAGAATAATTAATTCGTTTTTGTTTATGGTATATCCTCTAAATTACCTGGAAAACTCAGATTCTTAGCTCCAATTTTACCGATCCGAAATTCAAATCAAACTCCGAACACTTTATATATATGGCCTAGTCTGTAACAAAACTTATAAACATCTTCAGAAAACCTCAAGAATACGGGAGCATTATCGTAATTTCACTGTTAATTTAATAAAAAGTACCTGGACTCACCGAGCAATGCACGGTAACCCCTGACCCCTCCCCCTCCCGAAACCACACACCTCGGCCCTACCACCTCACCCCAACCGCGCCTCCCACCCCCGGATCCCCCACAACTGCACCCCATATTATGCACCTCCCACATCCACTCCACCCCGCACCCAGTTTTTGCATTTCTAGCTTTCTAATGGTCCACATATTATGTGTATATTTGTTTATACTCGTAGGTACACCAATTTGCCCACATTCGTTCATATTGATAAACATTATAAAAAATAAATAGGAAAATAATAATAAAAAAAATAATCGTATAGGATCTGAAATAAAAACATAAAATTAAATAAGAAATGTTTCCAAGTTGTATAAAAAAAGCCACGTCAACCACTTTATTTGTAAACACACCTATAATGTTATGATTTAGACACTTGTTAATTAAAAACAAACAAAAATAATTTTTTTTTTTATAAATTTTATTAAACCAATTATTTTACATTAATTAATGTATACCTTGTATTTTAGCTTCGATTCCGGAGATTGCTTCTCCACCATCGAGTGTCCTTATTCATCTTTAGTCCTTGTTTTTAATAAGAGGAAAAATCTAATTAGATAAAAAAAACCTCTTTTCCGATAATTATTTCAATTCCATTATTCCCCAATCAAGTCGATTGGTAATTCAATCCCCATCCTTCTCAACAAAAAATTCCTAATTTTAATATAATATAATAATATGTGTTATAACAGATTAGTGGATTTTAAAATTAAAAAACCAATTAATAAATAAAAGATAATTGAAAAAAAATGTAAACAAACTATTTTATTTAGATTTTTATCGATAAATAATTACTTTAATTAATGAAAGATCAATTAATATGAAATTTGTTGAGGTCCAGACCTACCCAGATCGTTTTCTCATCTTCAAAACTTGTTAATAGATTTTGTTTCATCAAAATCGGTAGAGCCGTTTTCAAAATAGAACTAAGATACAAATATATATATATGTATATATAAACAAAGAATTTTTGCTCGTTTAATAAGAGTTGATTTATATTTTAGTTTAGTATTTTATATTTTATTTAGATATTCATTCAATTGAATTTTTTATTGATTCATATTTTTTCCGGAATATTTTTCAATTATTTAGCTAATTTTTAATAATGAAATAAAAAACAAACGAACATTTGTGTTAACAAACTTAAATGAATAAATAAACAATGATTAATAAATAAATGAATAAAGCTGAGTGATTAAAGCGCTTGACAAAAACAAAACAGAATAACAAACATACAAGCACAAACAAGGCAAAACCTTTATAGCGTGTCGTCAAGGGTTTATACCTCAAGCGAGAGTTACTTTATATAAGCTAAGCTAAGCAAAGATGACGGCCAAGATATTAACAACACAGAGCTACAAAACACTTGTACGAGCTTCGCTTTGGGAAATAAGACGCGTATTGAAGGGTCAAAATTTAGAGCCAAAATATTTGAAAACTTTTCAAAATACATAGAAATGAAGTGTTATAATCCTAATTATATAGAAAGCGCTTCTTAAACTTTTTTCATTCGCGAGTTCATTTTGACTGAGAAATTTTTTGCAACTCCATATTATATGGTAGCACCCGGAAGACCGTGTTTCGCTCGGTTATATGATTGATTTTAATTATTGTTTATTTAATCAATCACTTGTTTTATTATGATTCACACACACGATTTATTTTTATGTTTAATTAAAAATCCAATCAAAATATTAATACATAAAGAACGTATAAGAACTACTTGGGTTAGTCAAATAAAAAAAAGGATTATTATAAATAAAATTTCCGTTTTATTGTCCATTTTAATTTTAAAATTTTTAAAAATTCGGTACATATAAGCTAAAAAATGACTATTTATATATGTCTAATAGTCCATTCAAAAAGTCAATA
The DNA here is from genome assembly GCA_024734495.1 of Forficula auricularia. Taxonomy (NCBI): domain Eukaryota; kingdom Metazoa; phylum Arthropoda; class Insecta; order Dermaptera; family Forficulidae; genus Forficula; species Forficula auricularia. The sequence goes on along the minus strand of JALMQS010000153.1, from coordinate 22,418,958 downwards.
GGATGACACATAGATAGTGGTACTAGAATTTTTTCCATATGATTTTTATTTAGTACTAACCTTCAAACGATACGTGTATAAATTTGACAGCAAAATTGAATGAATTGGGCTTCAAATTGCTTACCCACCCACCATATTCTCCAGATTTAGTCCCCAGCGACTTTTTCCTGTTTTCAGATCTCAAGAGAATGCTTGCTGGAAAGAAATGTAAGTCCAATGATGAACTAATCGCTGAAACTGAGGCCTATTTTGATGAGAAAGAGATCGTACTATAAAAGTGCTATCGAAAAGTTGGAAAATCGCCATACTCGTTGTATCGCCCTCGAAGGCAACTATGTTGAATAATAAAATCGAGTTTTGTCAAAATTTTGTTTTTTTCTTACTTATCCTACGGACTTATTGATGACCTGTTATTATATGCGCTTAAACAAATAAAAATAGCAAAAGTAAAGTATACAAAATTATTGCGGCCTCCTTTATTATTGCCTAATTTAATGTGGTCTTCAATGACTCGAACCCGGGTCCACTTGATTAGCAGGATGGTATTCTATCCCCTCTGCTAACCCAACCCCTAATTTTTTGAGGTTGCTGATTATAATTTTTTCATTTTCATTGTCATTGTTGCCCTAAATTTCGCGACACCAAAATTCAGTTTTGCGACACAAAATGGGGTCGCGACTCATAGTTTAAAAAGCACTGATATAGATAATCAAGATGAATGATCAACTACTAAATCAGAGTTGTTATGGATTATTTCTATTATGTCACGAGGGTTGTTTCACCCCTACGGGAATTGAACCCGAATGCCGAAAAATTCAATCCGGACACTTGGCTAACACCTCGAACTTAGTGGTTGTCTTAAATTGTGTATTTTTTAATTCATTTGTATTATAAAATTAAGTTTTATTGTATTTTTATATTTACTAAATACCTAAATTTTTTCATTCACCAACCCTAATAAAAGTTTAAATATTCACCCTATATAATATAACAACATTAATGATGCTTATTTCGAAAATTAAAGATTTTATTAATATACCTGATAAACAGTATTTAATTTTATTTTTTTGAAAAATTTTCTCTCTCATTTATACATTCATATATATATGTATATATTATAAATGTTGAGAGATTTCAATCTAGATAAGTACAACAAAATTCATTAGCATTCACAGCGACACGATATGTCTAAGCTATTTATTTAAGAAATTACCTCTCCCTGACCTGTGTATATATTAAATACAACAAGTACATATATATATTATACTAAACACAACACCCAAACAATAAACTCGAGAACAAACTGCCAATCAAATATTATAATTTGCTACGAGTTGAGATAACAAATTATATCTATAAATTATACTACAAATACATAGATATACAATATGCTATGATACATATATATATATATATTTATATAAACACTTAAACACAAATTCAGGTATTAACAAAACAAATGTTCCATGAGCTAAATTTTTTATTTTGTAATCTGAATTTATGATACGGAATATTTTTGATAAATTTTCTATACTCTCTTGGTGGTTCAATATGCCAACTCAAAGGGTTCCATACCTTATATCCTCCAAATTACTTGAGGCTTAAAATTTGTTCTTATTTGTCGCTTATAAAAAGCAAATGAACTGATTTGTGAAATTTTGTCAAAATTTTAAGTTAAGTCATTTCGTAACGCCGAGAGGTACAAAAATCACCAAAAAATGACCACTTTGGAGCTCTCTTATAATCAAAAATTTTAAATCAAAATAAACTAACAAAAGAAAAAAAAATCAAACCCAATTATACTTACTTAAAACAGGACTTTTCAGGGATACTTTACCCACCAAGATAAAAAAATCTGACCCCCATTCAAAATTCGACTCTGCCAAAATAATCACTCGATTAAAATTTTAATGCAATTTCTGATTTCAGGAAAATTGTTACATATATTGAATCTTACTTATTTTACGAGCTCCACTGCTCTGAATGACGGTCAGACAAATAGACAACTTCTATCGGCACAAATTACTTTTGACCCAAACCCTAAAAAGTAACTACAGATACAATCATAAATGAAATTCAAAATGTTCAGATTATATTCACTTTTAAGATGATCATGAATCA